>JAYMSF010001996.1:0-10974 GCA_036897335.1 Silene vulgaris
AAAATATGTTATCATGATTATATATTTGTATCACACATATAAAAAATGTCTCATTAATGTTCCAATAATTGTATATAAAGCTTTCAAGCCTTACTATTGAAAATATCGATAAGAAAAACAAAAATTCAATTATATATAGGCTTGAGTTGAACTCGATTTTGGCTAGAGCTCACAAGGTTTGATAACGAGCACAATTTTTTCAAACTCGGATAAACTCGATCTCGAGTTTTACTTTATGTCGGGCTTGGCTCATTAACACCCCTAATGGCATCCATCCAATAAGGGTCTGTACTGGAGAGAATTTGCGCTCATGTATAATGTATTAGCCCCTTGATGAGGTTAATATAGAATGTCGGGGCGAATAATTACTCTCATACCAAATATAAAAAAAAAACGTTAGATATTACTAGAGCCGACAAGTCTGACCCGACATGAGTGATCGACCCGAACCTAAGCATACCCGACAATATTGCGACCCAAAACCGACCCGGCCCGATTATCAGTGACCCGAGTCGATATTGACCCGACCCGATACTGACCCGGTTAAATTGATGACCTGACAATTATTAAGCTTAGTTTTGATCAAAATGAAAGTGATTTTGTGTTTAGATTGATACTTTTGACTTAATAATGAAGTTATTAAAGCAAATAATAGGTTAAAAACTATATTTAATGGTAAAAAATTGTAGTAATGCGATTAAGTAACCAGACCGGACCCGGACCCGACCCAACCTGACCTGATACATCATTTGACCCGCAATGACCCCACACAATAACGACCCGACCCAAAAAGATTAACCGAGTCGATATGACCTGAACCCGAATTGACCCGGCCCGACCCAAACCCGATCCGTCCGACCCGATTGCCACTTCTAGAGTCTAGATATTAGTCATCCCTCAATCCAAGCAGGCGGGTGTTTTGAAAATTTCGTCTGATTATTAAGTATGCGACTGAAAGCGGGAAATGAGTCATGTGCATACAACCTGGAGAGAGACCATGGAGAAAGGTAGCTCAAGCGATAATCTTCAGAGCTTGATGTCCGCCATTAAAGCATCGGAAGTAAGCTTTCTGCTCTACTTCATTCTCATTTTCATTCTAATTTGCCTTCAAAAGATTGTCCAACTCGATAGATTACTAGAAGTATATTATTTTCGATTTTAGGGTTTCTTCTTCGACGCCTGTTAGAACATTGTTTATTCTTCTTAAATGTGTGAACTTAAACTTGTGAACTTATAACAAGTACGATTTTGTGGCGTAATGTGTACACTATTCGAAAATTGATTCTCTCGATTCCGTGGTATTTTGGTGATTGTTCAAGTTGCAGTGTTTCTCTTTCCACTTCAATTTAGCTTGGTGGAAGTTAAGTCGTATTTCTGAAGTTTCAGATTATGTAATTGTACCAGTTTCCTGTTCAGCACTCAATCTTCCTTGTATTTTAGTTTGTACCGTCATTCACATTTCCATAAGCCAGAATCTGATTTATCTGTGTCGGTGTTGCCACGCTATCACAATTTCGATTAGAAACGTAGAAGTCTTTCGCAAAATGTGTCGAAATGTGCAGTACAAGGGTAGTAATTGGACTAGGGTAATTGTCATGGAGGTTTAAAATACATTGGAAAATACAAGATAATAATAGTGGTGATGGATAGAGCAAGCAGATGGAGATAGACTTGTAACTACCACATTAAAGGGTTAATACGACCCACGTCCTTCATAGGATGATGTACTACCTTCATGGTGTCTTAAGAGAGTAATAATTCCCTCACTCGTTATCTTCCCTTCACTACCATCATTTTCCTCTAATTTTCCTTTCTTTTGAGCTCCGTTACTACCATAACAATTACACCGAATCCAAGTCAGCCCGTAGAGATGTTTATCGCAAGGGGAGAACAGATTCGGAGGTTGTATTTGTTGACCAGTCACGACGATAGAAGGCATGTGATATAACACTTGTTTTTTGTGACTTCAACACCGAGTTTGTGTTATGTACTACTAACCTTTCTATGCTTCGAAGAAAGGCTGAATAAGGATGTATGATACTTTGGTAGGTTCACTAGCCCGCTATTCCGGAGACACCGTTATCTTTCTTTAGCATACTTGAAAAAGCTGGGGCTGTGGGTAAGAAAAGTCTCTGTAGTCTATCAGTTATAAGAAGGTATATCCTCCATTGATGTATAACCTTGAGCTTGATGGTGAACGTTCACTTGTAGAGAGTAGATAGAATTAGTTGGAAAGCTTCTTATAGAAAGAGAATGATGTAACTATTACAGGCTTATATACCAGCTATTCCAATGCTATAGATAGTATTCTAACTTGCGTACTTACACTCTATTGCTAATATAATGTATGAATTACATATCTCTACATTAGTACTCTTCGTTTGAGGTTTAAAAAATTTGTTTTTCGATGTGTGTGAGCTTTCTACACTGAAATGCTAATATCATTGTTCTGTATTGTGTTATTGTAGCATGTTGAAACTCGAATTGAGCTGATAAAAAAGCTTGAAGTTGCAGTTGCACCTTCTGATTCAGACCTGGATGCTCTCTTGGACTTTCTTATAGTATCCTTTGTTGCTATTTTCCAATGTGAGAAAAATATGACTGAAAGACTTGAACTGGAGCAATGTCAGCGACACATTGATAACCAGGGTTAACAACTATTGCTAAAATTTCCAACTGTTCTTCTTTTCCACATGTTATTGAATGGACTAGCTTTTGGGTGAACCCATTTCACTCAAAAAGTAAGGTCCTCAAAAAGTAAGGTCTAAAACAGATTTGGTTGAAACTTCATAACATTATAATTCTCAACTGTGAGACAATTTTTGACCTTACCCTGATGTGTAGACTCTACGATGATTTGAGTAAAATGGTTGCACCCTATGTATGCTCTGGTTCATATAAAACCTTTGAACATATTGAGTGAGACAACATAAGTTCATTTTCATGCAGTAGTCGTATACGCTCTCCTTTTCCTTGATTTCTTCCACTTCCAAAATGGCACATTATTTACGAAATATAATAAACAATACAAGAGTAGAGATGAAAAAAGTGGGAGGGCCATATACACAAGAGATGAGTACAAGACCAGAGAGAAAGTGGAAGAAATCAGAGAAAATAAACAAAAAGGAAATGTGGAAGATATCAATGAAAATGAGGGAGTATATGGATCAATGTTAGATTACTTCACTTTTTGTGTAATCTTGCCTTACTTTTCAATCTTCAAGAAATGGAAGGCTTATCAACTGTAAGGAATCTAAAGCTATACTGATTTCAAAGAATACCAATGAATGAGGAAGTCATGTTCCTCAAAAGAAAAACAAGAAAGTCATGTTCCGGAATTGTTTTCTGATTTCTTCAAAAAAATTGCAATGTTTGCACCACTAATTGTTTTTTTCCTTCTCGAGTTTCTACCTTGACAACTAACCGGACATTATGGGAAGGCTTTACATGTCTGGATTTGTCTCAATGCATGTTGAACAAAGCTATACTAGATGTGGCTGGCAAATACATAGAAGGATGCAACTTCAGCTGCCAGAAAAAGTATCTAATCTTGGGAGCTCAGGTGTGTTTTTCTATTAATGTTTCTACTCAGCAGAATCCAGAAAGTGCGAGTTATTTAGGCGCTTGATTTCCTCTTTTTTCATATGAAGGCAAGTGAATGGTGCGCGAAGCATCTCAAGATGACACTTATGTCAAATGATGATTCTCAAGAAGACGAGCATTATATGCTATTTTTCCAGGTAACCATTTTGTGGCCTTTGTAATTCTGTTGTAGTATGGACACATTTATCATTGGATGAAATCAGCCAACAGTACATGTCATCAATATCTGCAGTTTTTGTAATTTTGCAGTTGCTTTTGGGATGCTTGCAATTTTCTGTCGGCTGCTCAGCCTTGGTTGCAAACAGCCATATCTTGGAAGATGATGAACTGATGGTTTCTCTTGACAAGTTTACCTGTGAACTACTTAGTTTGGTTAAGAATTTGGCAACGGTAATAAAGGTATGGTAATATTAAGGCACTTGTTACGAAGTTGTACTCCATAATGCTCAATTGTTGGGATTCTTATCCTCTTCCGAGTGTTTCTGGTTTATAGATTAGAGCACTTAACAGGCGAGATAAATAACATCCCTGTGGCCTGTTTTCTAGTTTTCACTTTTCACTACCCATTTATGTTTTTCTTTTGGAGAACGGGGAGGTTGTTTTATAACTTTAACATGCACGCCATCAAGATCATATTTAGGCAATGAAGTCACTAGCAATATTCCGTGCAGCCTGCAATCCCGCACATAGCTTGGTCCTTGGACCTTGGTTGTGCGGTACTGTGTAAGTTAAACCTCAATTTAGTGGTCGAACTAGGAACCAAACCTCAATTAGGTAGTCAAACTTGGAACCAGGCCTTTTTAGTAGCCAAACTGGAGGGAGTATTACATATTGGACGCAACACCGCATCATGACCTCGTTTTGAGGTGATATAAGATATCGGCCTCAATTATAGTATAACAACCGAGATTAGGCCATAATCATTCATATCGAGATGAAATTTCAAACTGAGGTTTAATACGATGGATTGGAAGACTTAGATTACCTGAAATCTGTATCTTTTTCAAAAGAGCTGCTATACATCTGGTAGAGCGAGAACATAAATGAAAAAAGTTCAATTATGAGGGTTTGTGCTGCTGTGCAGCTTTTCAGGAAATGTCTTTTAAAATGAGCATTTTGAGACTTGAGTGTTGAGACCGTCTCAAGAGGAAATTCCCCTTTCACTTCAATTTAAATATGTAACATATTTCCGAGGATTTTAGTGACATTTAGATAGTATCATACAGGAAATTCAGTCGTTTACTTCAGAGTTATTAAAGGAAGCAGAGATGGCTTTGGAGTCTACAGTGAAATTGTGCAAGGCGTACTCACAAGAAGTAAACTGGGTTCTCTTCAGCCAGATGACTCAAGATAATGGCGTCTGTTTGAATAACAGAGAAGCTACTAACCAAAATCATGTTGGTAATCTGATTAAACATACGATAGAGAAGCTGTCTGAATTGGGGGTCTTGGCTGCCAATAGTGGCGGAAGTCTAGTTACTATTCTAAATTTGTCATGGAAAGGGGTTGTTTCCTTGCTTCAGCTTGGAGGAGGCGCTTTATCAGAGAAGGTCCACGTAGCGGAAATTATTTTGACTCTCATCTCATTGGCCACCGAGTCACTGAGATGTGCATCTGAAACTTGGTATTCCATACGGGACCAAACTGTATCAGTGACTGAAGCGAAGAGGGCTTTTCTCCCCATAAAATTTTATTTAATTAATGCTGTTAGAGTATCTTCTCAATATCCTCATCAGGCATTTGCAGTATTTCAGGAAGTGACTCGATGTATCCTGCTGTTTACCACACTGAGATGTACGTTCAGCACAGAAAGCAACCTGAAATATGTTTGTGAAGCTTTGGAAGAGCTGTTAAAGCCGACATCTCTGCATTTACTAAAGTCCTTGCTGAATTCCGATCAGCTATGTGATTCTCAGAAGCTCCAAATCCTTGATTGGTTGTTCAGCTTCGAAAGGCATGTGCTTTGGGACTGTTCAGATCATATTTCTATCTTCCAGCATAGTTTTCTGGATGAACTATTCTCAGTGAATTGTGATGCTATGGCTACAGCTCAAACATTCTTGCTTGGTAGGGTTGTTCTCTTTGCTGATATACTTAAAGCGTCTTTTGACATAAACAAATTTGTATTAATCGAAATAGCTAGAAAACTACAGTGGGTTTTGAATGTTTTCATGGATAATGAGGTGTACACGTCTGCTTTAGTTTTGCGTATTCCTACATCATATGGCGAGGGTAAATCTTTAGTGCTGACATGGGAGCCTTTTCTATTTTGTTTTCTGAATGCTCTAAAGATTTTTACGATTTTGATTTCGGGAACTCAAGCATGGTCTGAAATGGAGAGCTTTCTACTGGATAACATATTTCATCCTCACTCTCTGTGCTGGGAAATCAGTATGGAACTCTGGTGCTTTTTAGTGCGTCATATGGAGACCAGTACAGTCGACATGGTTGTTGATAAACTGAGTTCCTTATACAAGCTTATTGCCCTTTCGGAATCACCTTTCTCTCCACACTCTAGATTGAGGAAGATGGCTCGATCAATGTGCCGCCTTCTTTCGTCATGCACACCATCTACAGTTGATCGTTTTTATATGTCCATCGTGACTGATGACAGATCAGATCTCTCTGCTGTCATGTATGTTGGTTTATTGATGGAAGGATTCCAGTTTAATCTATTATCAGAAAACCTAAGAGCTGGCGCGACCGAGAGAATATTTGAGGACTATGTTCACTTTGTTGATGATTACATTCAAAACCCCGTTAACTCTTGCAGTTCCATTGTTTTTGGAATACCAGTGGCGGTACTTTGCTCTGCACTGCAATCTATGTGAGTAGCCTCTCTTACTCTTGTTATTATCTCTTATTTCTTGTTGAAACAAATATGGACTGGTTTAGACGAATTGTATTTTATTATACAATTTGAAGGATGTGCATGAACTATGTCAGGAGGTTGTCAAGTTGTGTGACATAGTAAATCTCCCTAGTCCTATCCATGCATTAGGATTTCTTCTGTAGATCTTATTGATTGGATAAAGTATCAGACATTTACTTCCAGTTGTGCATGGAATTGGGTACAGATGTACGTGATGTGCTTCGTATGTTATGCACTCATGGTTACACTGAATTCTACAAAATTTTTATATGCACTCATTAAATGAGGCGCTATATCTTAAATGCATTAGATGTCATACAAGTCTTTGGGAATATGAACTTGAGATTATGCAGGTGAGGTATGAGGTATGAGGGGAGTTGGGGATGTCTGATCTACTTGAAATCTAGGTCTTAATGTTTTGTGTGAGTGGGTGTGTGTGTGTGTGTGTGTGTGTGTTAAGATGAGTCCGTATTATCCTTTAGTGTTTGTACACACATACTGAGTACGTATCAGTTTAACCATTATCCAAGCTGTAAAAATATGATGACCTGGTCATGATACCATGAAAATTGAGGATTTAAAGTCAAGTTCCAGGCTTCCACAGCATCAGTTTTCTCTTACCTTACTGCCACCTATGTGCTTTTCTTGTTTAGGACTGATTTATCAACATATTCTGTTAGTATTACGATTTCATCGACTTCCCATCTTTTTGGCACAATCCAAAAGCAGCCTCTTCGTGTATGTTTCTTAAGGCAAGGGTAATGCTACACACATCCGACTCCCCTTTCCTCATTATTGGTAGCAGCCTCCGATGGGGTAATGGTGGTGTTGACTTTCTATCTTTGCTGCATTAATTTCCTTGCCACTGCATATATTAAGGTATTTGCTGCTCAGAAATCGCAAAGAATCCTTAACAGTGATATTAATGGAATTCAGTGATCAATTATTCATGCAAGAGGTCTTTTTTCTTTTTGCCATGTAGGCAAATTGATGCATCTGGACTTGACAACAAAACGATCAAGTTCTTGTTAGCAGCTATTCAGACATACAAGGATTCTAAAGACTCGGTTATCAAGAGCTGTTGTTGCAAACTTATTTGTGAAGCACTAGAGATAATTTCAACTGCAAAGCACTTATATGTCAACAATCAAATGGAAAGTTTAATCATTGAACTCCAACAGATGTTCATTCCTGAAACTTCTAGCACAGAATCTGTACTACAGAAATGCAAGCCAGCATTAGCTTTATTTATGTCTAATTTGGCTCATATGGAAATGGTAGAAGGTGATGGAAGCATAAAGACTTCAGCTATCTGTCAATTATATCACATGTTGCTTAGAGAGCGACATTGGGCCCTAATTCATCTTGCCATTTCTGCATTTGGATACTTTGCTGCTCACACCTCGTGTACTGAACTCTGGAGGTTTCTACCTCCAGATGCTGCTCTATCATTTGATCTTGAATTGGGGAATAATGCAAATGGGGAAAGGTTTATGTCAGAGTTGAAGGTGTTCCTTGACAAGGAAATGACTCTCTCTCAATTAGCAGCTTCTAGCCCTGAAGAACTTGAGCTTGTTGATAAGGATGGAGTTGTTTTAAGAGAGGTTTATCAGAAGATTTCCCAGCTCAGTGTCAATTCTGTGGAATGTGAAAGGATTGAGAATAATAGCGAAAGCTATTCCAATAAAAGGCGAAAGCTTCCAAATGGTTTTAGGAAAGGAATTGAGCTATTACAGAATGGGTTGAAAATAATCGCGGATGGCCTTTCTGAGTGCAAGGAAGATCAACAGGACCTTGCCGAGCTTGATGACAAAATCTTCACCCATGTTTCTTGCCTTGAGGATGCCGTGAAGCAATTGTCTGGATTAGCAGATAATGGATGATCAAAGAACATCCATGATGACGTAGTCTGAATCAAACGTGGCTACTAAGGTAACAACTATAAAGTACATGATACATTTGTTTAAAGATCATGGCAGTGGTATTTGTTCAGTGCTAGTCAGTCATATATCTTTACTTCTGTGGCGGAGGGAGAGGTAGAAAGGAGAGACGCAAACCCTGCAAAAATGTGAGAATTTCTGAATTTTAATTGAGAGTTGTAAAAAGTAGCAAGAAGTTTTGTGTGAATTTTTAAAGTAATTTTTTACTACAATTTTCTTTAATCATACAGTATAAGACTATAAGTTGTAATTTACATGGAACAGATGGTGGTTAATCAGGTTAAAATAGAGAAGTTCTGCAAGCTATGAATGCTAGGGTCTCTTTGCTCTGTAAAAAATAACTGTGACTGAAAAATTCTTCTGCTCCTTTAATACTTTCAGTCTTTCTTTATATTCATGAGTTGGTCTCCATTCATACGGACATTTTGGTCTGAAACAGTAAGACGAGGTTTTGTCACCATTTTACAACCAAATGTGACCACTTATGGAAAACAAGTTACCATAAGCCGTAAAACTAGCTGGACCATTGTGGTTACATATAAAATGATCACAAAATCCCGTGTTATTTTTTTAGACCAAAATGGCTGTCTGAAACAAGAATTTGTGTATATTCATTGGTATGTTTCTTGACATATATGCATTGCTGATCAGTGATCATATTCAATAAGGCAATATAAACTTCCAAAAAGAAGGCGAGCAACTACACCATGTTTATTTTTAGCAAAAGCTGAAAACTTTGTGATTTAAGTCTAACAACTACACTATGTTTTGAGTTCAACGCCAACTCCTTAATGCATTTTTCATCCTTCGCCCTATATAACCACTCTTCAAACATTCTACATTTCTACCAGGCCAAAGCAAAAGTCGTAAATTACAATACAAAATCTAAATCATGGCCAAAAAAACGTCATTGTCACTGGTCATTACAATGCTGCTTTTAGCAGTAACTATCCCTGCAAAGGCCGGAACTTCCGAAGCCAAAGTAATTGAGTTATACATGCACGACATTCTAGGAGGGAGCAGTCCAACAGCCCGGCCCATCACTGGTTTGCTAGGCAACATCTATAGTGGGCAAGTCCCCTTTGCCAGGCCACTTGGGTTCACCGCCCCTACAAATGGAGTTGCCATCCCTAACAGTAACGGCCAAGTCCCCACCTTGAATCTTAATGGGGTTCCGCTTGGAACGGGTCTATCTGGTACAACTTTTGCAGGGACAACTAACAACAACAATAATAATCAATTAAACGCGCAACTTTTGCCCGATGGTTTGGGTTTAGGTTTCGGGACCATCACGGTTATCGATGATATCCTGACCACTTCGCCAGACTTGGGCTCACAGACGGTGGGGACCGCACAAGGTGTCTACGTGGCGAGTTCAGTTGACGGGAGCACTCAAATGATGGCATTCACTGCTGTGTTGGAAGGAGGAGAGTATGGTGATAGTATCAACTTCTATGGTGTGTATAAGCTTGCTAGTGCTATTTCCAAGCTGTCTGTTACAGGTGGTACCGGAAAGTTTAAGAATGCTATAGGCTTTGCTGAGGTTCGGCCACTAATAGCATCCGGTCAGCATGTTACTGATGGGGCAGAATCATTACTTAGAATTCTTGTCCACCTAAGTTAATGAGGATGGTAAGGAGTTACTGCAAGTCTGCAAGGGTGTGTGTGTGGGATAATTTGTGGTGATCATTTAATTTCTGTTGAAGATTGTGTGATTCGTTTGATAACTGTACAACAGCAACTGTTATGAACTAGCAACTGTTATGAACTGTGATTGATGTAGATATTATAATCACACACATTTGAAGAATTACTATTGATGTTTAATATTTGATACGGAGTATAAATTTTGAATATATCAAAAGTGAGTACAAGGATGAGGGATGATGCTACTTACATAGTTAGGTCGGCTAACTACTTTCCTAATCCTACTCGGTTAGTTGTAGGAGTTAGTTACAAGCTGAGTTAATTATAAGCTACCTAACTACCTTATATGTTTACATCCCCTCTCATGCTCGACAATCCTTGAAAAAGTGTAGACGTCCAAGCTTGGATGATAGACTCTTATGTTGATTTCCTCCTAGGGTTTTGTCATAATATTAGCTAGTTGTTGATTAAAACTCACATGCTAGTGTATAGAGAAATCCTTCATAATTGTTTCGCACAAAATGACAGTCAACCTTAAGATGCTTTGTCCTTTCATGAAAAAAAAGGATCAAGTGCAATATATTGTGTTGCTTTATTATCACAATAAAGAGGTATAGGTAGAGGAACACTGATATGCATATTTTTGAAGAGTCTATCCAAGGCAAAATACTTAAGAGGGGGGTGAATTGAGTATTTAAAAACTTTTGCCCACTTTTTATTTTTGTATCTATATAATCAATTACTTAAAGTTTATTGATTAAACTTTAACTAATCAACTAATCAAGAGTAAAACGAAAATAACGAAATGGAAAACTGAAGGAAAAGAGACACGTGAGTTTTGAAGTGGTTCAGCCTCACAAGTCGAAGCCTACGTCCACTATTCTCGATTAATAATTTTAGTACCTTTCTCCG
>JAYMSF010001997.1:0-10974 GCA_036897335.1 Silene vulgaris
TCGGGTTGGGTTTGGGTCGGGTCATTATCGGGTCCGGTTACTTAATCGCATTACCACAATTTTTGACCATTAAATTTAGTTTTTAACCTGATATTTGGTTTAATTACTTCATTATTAAGCATCAATAGAAACACAAAATCACTTTCACTTTGATCAAAATTAAGCATTATAATTATCTGGTCATCAATTTAATCGGGTCAGTATTGGGTCGGGTTCGGGTCACTGATAATCGGGTCGTGTCGGTTTACGAGTCAACATCGGGTCACAATATTTCGGGTCGTGTCGGGTTACAGGTCGTCATCGGGCCGGGTCGGGTCGGTTTCGGGTCACAATATTTTCGGGTCAGATCGGGTCAGTTTTGCTCGGGTTCGGGTCGGGTCAGACTTGTCAGCTCTAGATATCAGAGCCAGTGTGACCAAAAAGTCACGAGTTCCCCAGGTATAGAGAAGCCTGTAGTTCATTCACACTAAATAAAATAACTCTGTCTTAACCAGTAAACTAAGACATCTTCTTAATTCAAATCTATGAAGAAACCGATTATTACCGTGAATAAATAAAAATGAAAACAACGAATTTATCTCAGACAAAATGAGAAGAATAAAGTCAAGGAAGAGTAATTAACCAGATTAGTTGAGTAATTACCAAATGATTCAATGAATCTCTCATCCTTGAGTTGAGTTAAATTTGCTAGGTCACATCTCGGCCCATGGGCTTCTCCTTCATTTACACCAAGTCCAGATACAGAAATAAATCATCTCCTGACCAAAACAAAAATAAATTAAAATAATCCCCCAAAAATTTCAAATTCAAAAACTTGCGCTCTTCTTTCACAACCCAACGGCTATTAGGTTTATCTGATCCCGCCTACGTATATAAACCCCTGAACCCTCCACTTCTCCATATCTCATTTCAATTACCCACCATTTTCCTACCTACTTCTCTCTCCAAATTCCCATTCCCCTTCCCCGTCCCCCGAACCGTGTCGAAATGGATTTCCAGAACATGAAGAGGCGTCAACTTCAATCCCTTTGCAAGCTCAACAACATCCCCGCTAATCTCACCAATGCTGCTATGGCCACCGCTTTATCCAATCTTCCTACCGTATGTCTTTCTTTTTTTCTTTTATCGTTTTATTCTATTTCATTTGCTATTTGGATCGGAAAATGTTCCGGTATTTGATTGATTTTCAGGATCGGATTTATGTTTATTTGTTTTAGTTTCTGGTACTGATTGATTTGATTTGATCGATAAAATGATTGAGACGGAGGGAGTAATAATTTTAGATTAACTTTATTAATCTGTTCGTTTGTTTTGCGGCCGTATAAATGTCACATGTGACTGTCATCTATAGCCTAGACCTGGATAATCTTTATTTTTCGATGTCTTTTACGGATTGAATTGATCGACAAGTTCTAATGATAATAGATTGATTCACTTGATTGAGTTAAATTGAACGGAGTATAGTACTGATTGATTTGATTGACAAATGATTGAGACGGAGGGAGTACTAATTTTCGATTAATTTTATTAACCTGTTCATTTGTTTTGCGACTGTGTTGCAATTGATTTCGCCTAGTATAAATGTCACATGTGAGTTGTGACTGTCATCTATGGCCTAGACCTGGATAATCTTTATTTTTCGATGTATTTTACTGATTGATTTGATCGACAAGTTCAAATGATAGGTAGATACACTCGATTTGATTCTAGAATGCAACTTCAATGATGGATTTGATCGACAAGTTCTAATGATAATAGATTGATTCATCTTGATTGAGTTTAATTGTACGGAGTATAGATTATTAATTTGTTGTGGTACAATGTTGTGATTGAATCTAAGACGAATTAACGCCGAGAATGGAACCTCAATCGATTAAATCGAGTGAGCTATTGCTTTTATTCAATCGAAAATGTTTTGCTTATTAAATTAATGTTTCGAGTAATTGATTTATTTAAGTTGTGTTTGTCTTCAGGTTAGGGTTTGGTTAATCCAATTGCGCTATGCTCAATTTGTTAGACAATAGGTCGATCGTTTCAGTCATTTGTTTACCTTTGTTTAAAATACCCCTCACAACAAACAAAAAGGTAAACAAATGAACGGGATAAAGGGGGTATTGGATTTATGAGGTCTCTTGTTCAGTAAACTATTTAGTAGGGATTATCAATAGTGGAATTTCTCGAGTTGTTCACTGTATATAAAGGACATACTTATCGGATGAGTGTTGTTCCGATGCATTCATGTTTCATACTCCGTATTGTTAATTATTTTCCCTGCACTTTCTGTATTAAAGGTGTTGGGAATAGGAATCATCTACAACTGTCTTTTGGTTTCAAAGTTATGTAATGTAATTGTTACTGCAATGTGTTTAGGTGGAAGGTCTTGAAGAATTTTTGAGAGATCCCACAGCCGGAGATTTTGGATCTCCTGATGTCCCTCGGACTACAACCCGTCAAAAGGTCACAATAGAAGAGCCAGAAGGGTCCACTTTGACAACAAGAACTCGTGGAACAAGAAGGCAAGCTGTAGTAGGAACTGAAACAAAAAAGACCCCTGCTACACGAACAACGCGAAAGAAGGCGTCTGAGGAGGCCACCATTCAGAAGCAGGCTAAAAAAGCATTACAGGCTAATTTTGAGGCAGACTTGGAGCAGTCTGAAGTATCTGATAACAGTGGGCTGCTTGGTAGGTGTCTTCTAAACTTTCCTAGGATGGATAATTGAATGTTCATAATTGAGGGTCTAATTATTGTTTTTTCTTGTCGAAAAGGTGAGTCGATGGAGATATCAGAAGAAGTTTCTGCAGTCAGCATGGATAACGAAGCGCACTTGTCATTGGAGAGCCAGAATGAAACTGAAGAGGTTGTTCATGAAATTGTCAATGATGTCCAAGAAGTCTTTGATGTGGTTGACAACAATGAGAATCTGGAGAACAACGCAAGCAAAGATGAAGACGAGCCCACTGAGATGAACAACAACAATGACAAGGTCGATTTTCACAGCCTCAATAGGAGGGACCTGCAAGGCCTTTGTAAGAAGAACAAAATTCCAGCAAATACTAGCAATGCTACGATGGCTGATGCCCTTGCTTCCCTTGAAAACGTAAGTCGTCCTTGTAAGACAATCCGCAAAAATTGACACTGACAAATATACCACTTGACCCATTCATGTTTATCTGTTTCTAAATTTATATCATGATTGATCAAAGGGAGTTAACATTTTTATGTCTACTGCAATGTCACAGGTTGAAGGACTTGAAGAGTTTCTTGAAGAACACAACTCACAGGCTCCACACTCACCTACTGTGTCTGAGATGACTTCGTCTTGTGCTCGTCGGACCTGGACTAGTAGAAGGGTACCTAAAGAGCCAGCAAGCTCAAAGCTGATAACAAAGTCATGCCGTGGATCCAGGAGAAAAGTGATAGAAGAGATTGATGAAGAGAACACTTCTTCAGTGTCTCAAACTTCAGAAGCTGGTACTGATGTTTGCAGTGTGGTGAGTGTCCAGAAAAGGGAGTTACAAACCTATAGCAGAAGAGTTACCGTAGCAAGTGCAACAAAGCCATCAGAGAATATAGAATGTCCGGTGGATGTTGTCTCCAAAGAAAGCAGTCTGTCTGTTGTTGTTGCAGCAGAAATTGGATATTCTGAAGTCCTTGATTTTGTTGATACTAGCAATGGTAAGGGTAATGATTAGTGTTTTCTCAAAAAAGGAGCATGTTCTTTCCTTTTGATAATAAATTGTATGATAATGTTATTTGTCTTAACCTGTAGCAATGAATAAGCTTGGTGAATCTCTTCAGGACGTCAACACTTCAGAACAAGATACTGAAAAAGGTTGGTTTCTCACATTCTGTTTATTCACCCAGTGTAGTTATTTTTTCGACTCTTCAAAGGAGATATTTCTTACAGCAAGCCTTTATATACTTCTAAGCAAGTGACAATTTGTGCTTGCAGGTGACTATGACATCCTTGCTACCGAGAATGTCAAGCTACTAGAGGATTCAGAGAACAAGAAAGATTTTGATGTCGATCAAATTAGCGTTGGAGTCTCAGTGATCCCTGAACAACTACAGAATACATTGAATGAGATAGTCTTCAGTGAGTCTAAAGATGGTGAGCTTGAAAATGGTACCAACGCAAGTGATGCAGTATTTGAGAATAAGTCTGAAAATAGTGAGATTCAAAATCCTAATGAAGGTACGAGCCCAAAAAGTTCAGAGGACAGTGAAGTAGAGTCTGAGAATGGGTCTGAAAATAGCGACCTTCAAAATGTGAATGAAGGTGCGAGTGCAAAAAGTTCCGAGGACAGTGAAGTGTCGACTGATGCAGGGTCTGAGGATAAGTTTGAAAATAGTGAGCTTCAAAAAGTCGATGAAGGTACAAGCACAAAGACTTCTGGGGACAGTGAAGTGTCAAGTGATGCTGGGTCTGAGAATGGTTCAGAAAATAGAGACTTTGAAAATGTCGATGAAGGTGAGAGCGAAGAAAGTTCGGAGAACAGTGAAGTTTCAAGTGATGCAGGTTCTGAGAATGAGTCTGAAAATAGTGAGTTTGAAAATATCGATGAAGAGACTAACACAGGAGGTTTAGACAAGTTTGAGCCTGAACTACCTACTGTTGCTGATGAAGTGAACAATACAGAGACTGAGAACCAGCTTGTTGATTCGGTCGTATTTAGTTCTGATATTACTGGTCAACTGTGCCCTGTTGTTGAGCAAACTGAGAATAACCTTGTAGAAGAAGAAAACACATCAAGGAGTGATGCTTTAATTTCCCACCCGGATGAGAAGGTTGAGGCTAGCTATGCACAACATGATATGTCTAAGGAGGCGTATTCTGAGGCAACCATTCAGAGCAAGGGACAGAAAACGCCGTTGGAGAAGAAAAGCATGCGACAATTAAAGAAACTTCTCAAACAGAAAATTGAGGTCAGGCTTCTTATTTGTTGTTTAGAAAGCTGATTCTTTTAAAGCAAATATGTCATTGTCATCACACTCAGTTTCTTTCTACACAGGAAAAAAATGCGTTGTCAAAGGAACTGGAAAATTTAACCTTGGAGGACAAAGATGAGTCGCTGGCCAAAGTGGAAGAAGAAAGAGATGACGAGTCTTTGGATCTCGAGGGTAAAGCTCATGGACTTGCCTCGTTTCTTTATTTCTCTTTTTGTCAAAACATGTGCGTGAAACATGCTGAAGTAGTTTGTGTTTCATGAAACTTTGGCGTTAACATCTGTGGACTGGTGTGTCATTGTCCAGGGGTACGCGCTGAAGACCTGGAAGATCTGATAGAGTTAATTGATGTCACACTTGCTGACAAAGTTGATGGAGAAGAATCGCGGGCCAATTTTGATGCTAATGCTGGCAACCTGTACCCAGTCAATATCCTTAAGGACAATTTGATTTCTGAAGATTCTCTAACCGGTGATATTAATGTTGAACTTGATCGAGATATGACTAGTGAAAAACATAGCAGCATCACACCAAGCAAGACACCTGTGTCGGTTGCAAGGATGAATCACGCTTCAGATATCAACAAGGAGAACATTGACCACAGTGCCAGTAAACATTCTGCTGCTAAAAGCGGAAACCTTCTTTCCCCCATGAGCATCAGGATGCTAAAGAAAGCAATTGTGGTAAGGGTTTGTCCTTTCTTTTTTAATTGATTTTGTTTTCCCCTCATTTGTCTACCTAAACTAGCATGGTCTGTGCCACTGGCTGATGACTGTTTTTTGTTGATAGGGTGCGCAGCAGCAGCATTCGGAGAAAAAGAGGCCAGCACTGATGGCGATGTCTGAAAATTGTCACTCCTTGGCCAGCCCTTGAGCAAGCACAGCTTAGTGGATGGTCGGTCGCTGATGAAGAGTTCAATATAGTTACAGATACACAACTTCTAAGGAACAAACCTTTGGTTTGCCTCGGTTGACAAATTTCCTTTCTAGTACTAAGCATACTCTATTCCCGAATTTTTTTTCTTAAACTTCTGTAGTTTGTGGAGTAAGAAACTCCTTGCAAAATGTTATGTACTGCTTTTGTGGAATAATACTTTCAAGATACATTCCGTGCTGAGAATTTGTTGGCTTCACATGTATTACTCCGTATTGAACTCCAAAGTCATAGGCTTGATGCTTGAACATGCGCCTGTTAGTTGGATCTCCTCATTATCTGATGGAAGACCTGATTTCTATAGTAATCTGAAGCTTTGGGGTTTGAGTTCAATTTCATTTTGGTGTTTTAATGCTATGACATTCTACTAAGATCTGGCTGGCCAAAGGTACAAAAGTTCGGTTGAAATTAGGGACAACCCTAATCTACGTCTTCATGGTTGGGATAAAAATAGCCTTATCACGAGACCACAAATCGCTTTTTTTTTTTTTACTTGGATTCTACACCGTCAACATTTGCACGAGAAAGTCTTTGGCATATTCGGTGAGTGACGTGACACACCGGAATACCTATGAATTTCTCCAGTTACACTTGCAATTTATGATTTACGGTATAGCTATGACTCTATGAGTGTATCATTGTTTGTCATTTTCTTACTTAAAAATTTTTCTTACAAATGATAGTTTCGAGTGATGTGTAATGTCCCGTCATGTTCATGAGTGATGGGTAATGTTTTAGTAATTGCAACTAATATTTTGCTAATCTGTAAACTTAAGCATACAAGTTGAAAAAGATATCTATTGAAGATGTAAAGAAATCTCGTTCGAAAGACAAATCAAGAATACAGTGGCGATTTCACAAATTATATGTTGGGCTTCAAAAAAAATAATGTATTATAAGAATACATAAACACGGAATTGGTGTGTAAACAGAAAGGGTAAACGAGACGAGGTAATTAGGTGTATTAAATTAGGAGGAAGGAAGGAGTGTAAAATGAAATGAGAGAAATTAAAGGAAAAAAATGAGGGTATGTGTTAGACAAGGGGAGAGGGAGAGAGGGAAGGAAGCCGAGCTCGAAGATCCTTTCGAAGAATTTTGCCAGAAGCCGACTTGGGAATTGCTTCTACAAAATGTACTTTGTGTATCTTCTTGTAAAACACTACCTGCATTACAGTAGAGTAGTATACGTATGTATGTATCAGCGCCTTTCAAAGTCGCGTATTGTAAGCAAACGAAGTTAACTACATTCGTTTGAGATAATTACCTGCTTATTGACATGGGTTTTGATGGTGTCCTCTGTCAGCTCATCTCCATCACGGGATTTTACAACAAACGCTACTGGAACTTCACCTGCAGCTTCATCCTTTTGCCTGCATTTCAGTAGATTACATTTAGCATGTCGCTGTCTAAGATATAAGTACTACTTGTATCAGTTAAGTTGTAGCAGTACTCACGGAACGACTGCAGCATCAGCAACTAGTGGATGGTTAACCAGAAGGGACTCCAGTTCTGCTGGCGGCACCTGAAATTAAACAGAAAATCTGAGTCTACATACTACCTCGAGATTAGAATGCATAACTCGAGTCAAGAGATAAAGATGGTTACCTGAAAGCCTTTGTATTTGATGATCTCTTTAACTCGATCGACTATATAAACTTGGCCGTCCTCATCAACATAGCCAATGTCGCCTGTGTGAAGCCACCCTTGTGAGTCGATCATTGCTGCTGTCGCCTCTGGATCATTCAAATACCCTTTCATAATTTGCTGGCCGCGAATGCAAATCTCACCGGGCTCATTATAACCGAGAGACACACCAGTATCAGGGTCTAAGATCTTCATTTCCGCGTTCCTAACGACAATCCCGCACGAGCCGGGTTTCGTTGGGATGGGCTGTTTAGCAAAGGCTGAGCACATGGATAATACTGGGCCTGCCTCAGTCATTCCATAACCCTGCACATTTGTTGGCCCACGACTAAGTTGATCAATTAAGCAAGTTTTAAGGTGAGACAAATGAGATGGGACAGTTTTGACATAAATATTGTCCTGATAAATCGAAACGGACCAGCATCCAAACAACCACACACTTTACCTACCAACACACTTTGCCATGTTGTGTTTAAACTACAACCACCTGAAATGTTATACCTAAATCTTTCTCCATCTTTCAATAAATTAGGTGTTGCTTTATTCAATGTACACTAAATTTTTACCTATTATTACTGTGTACTATTTAAAAAACGAAATTCATTTTATATCAGGTGTATAATGTTATCGTATATAATAGAACAATTTAAGTTGAACAATCTTCGTTAGGGGTGTAAGATGAAATAGGACACCTAGTTTACCGGTTTAAGTAATTTAAGTACTCCTTCCTTTCTAGGCATAAACCAAAATAAATGGTAAACATTTTACATTTGTCAAGATATTAAGCTGGTCCATTGGACTAAACATTTAAACATTTTCTTTTCCGAGAGATTTTAAATAAACATAAACAAATAGCCGAGTTTAACAAAATAATAGTGTCGGAGCATATAACTATGCAACAATTATGAGGTTATATTATCCAATAAACGAGTATATACGATTAGGTGTCCCCTAACAAGTAACGAGTATGGATATCATTTTTGTAACAATTCATCCTTAATCTCAATAAAAAAGTGGAAAGAAAATAGCGAGTGTAAGAAAGTAAATATAACTAGATCCAATACAAAATACAAATATAGGACAAAAGATCCGCACCGCTAATAACGGTAAACATTTATTAAACGATATGAGGTCGGAACTCCGATTTCCACGAGTACCAAAAAAATTAGCGTCATCTCATGTGCTTACCGTTTCCCTACTTTTCTTTTTTTCATTTTCTTTCTTCTAAAAAGTCAACGCATATACTCCATTGGATTTGACTCTTTCTATATATTTCTAAAAAAAAAAAAACACACAACCGAAGATATCTTAGTCTAGTGGTTAAAACGGAGGATATTGGGGACAATAGGTCTCAGATTCGAATCTCTCTCCCCATATTACAATGCGACTATGTGCACGCTTTGTTTGACTAAAAAACACAAAATTATTTCATTGATTATACCGCCTGATTAGTTATTACATCCCCACATTAATAAAAACGAATCAAATCGTATATATTATGATCAATGATGCTCTGTAGTAACAGACTACTATAATAATATTAAACATTAATTAAACTTAAGCATAACGGTAAAAATAAACAAGAGTAAAAAAAAAAACGGAAATTTACCTGACCCAAAACGGCTTGAGGAACCCGATCACGGAGCGCATCCTCTAGATCTTTCCCTAGTGGCGCGGCGCCCGACATGACGATCCTAATGGAGCTGAGATCATAGTTGTGGACTGTTGGATTCTTGGCTAATGCAATGACGAGTGGTGGTACGACCATTGCGACTGAAACTCGATGTTTTTGTATTAGTTCGAGTAGCGAACCGATCTCAAACTTTGGCATTATAAGTATTCCACACCCGGCCCTGATGGCGACCATCAGGACCGAGTTGAGGGAAAATATATGGAACAGGGGAAGGACGCATAACATTACGTCGGATTGTTTGAGGTATAAGTTGGGGTTTTCGCCGTCTACTTGTTGCGCTACGCTGGTCGCGAGGCTTTTGTGTGTTAGGATGACTCCTTTCGGGAGTCCAGTTGTTCCGGATGAGAATGGCAATGCTATTGGATCATCTGGATGGATTTCCACGTCTGGCATTTCGACCAGTTGATTTGTTTTGGATTGGTCCCAGGGAAGGTCGTCTATGGTAACGACCTTAAATAATGTTGGTGGCTCGTCATTACCAATAAGTTTGTCGACGAAGCTGGATTGGGTTATGATGAGCTTAGGGTTTGATGCTTTGACCTGTTTAAAGATCTCAGACGAGGTGTAGAACGGATTGGCTGTGGTAATGACCGCGCCAATCATGGATGCCCCGAAAAATGAGAAGACAAATTCAGGACAGTTTTGTAAGAGGATCATGACTACGTCTCCCTTGGACACTCCAAGTTTGGACATGCCAGCTGCAGTCTTGCAGCACATGAGATGTGTTTCCGCGTATGAAATTACTTCCCCAGTTGTTCCGGAAATGAGACATGGGCGGTCGGAGAATTCAGCAAGGTTTTCGAAAAGGTAAGAATGTAGGGGAAGATGATTGCTGATGCTAATGTCATCAAGCGGAGATCTGAAGATATGTTCTTTTTGACAATTTTGTGTTTTCGACTTAAGAGAAGACGGAGTTATGTCTGGGTTAGTAGTAATACCCGGGTTTTCGACAGCGGACATGCTCATGGTTGCGGTTTGATGTAATAATAACAAACAAATTTAGTGTGTATTTAGAAACAAAAATGAGGATTTTTCAAAAAAAAAAAAAAAGAAACAAAAATGAGGAGGTTGGTAGAGGTGAAAAGAGAATGGTAGATGGACAAGAAATAAATAGGAATGCAAAGGGAGATATTATTAGATGAAGGAAGTATATGATGACTTTTATTAGATGAGTTGTGGAGTTGGAGTTGAAAGGGAGAGGAGGTTAGGTAGAACAAAGGCATACTCTACTCCCTCTGTCCCGTTCATTGTTTATTTCATTTTTAGGTGTCTTAATTAATTTTTATTTTATTTTTTATTTTAGGGTTTGTTTTTTATGGACAATTTGATCATTTACATTTAATTTGGTTTACATATAAGCATTTAGTAATTAATTAGTCATCTTGTCTATACTTAGCCCATGTCGAAACCAAAGATAAACAAATAAGCGGGACGATGAAATAATTTAGAGGAATTTTCGTAAGTTTATAATAATGTCGAGTTGAATGTTACTACTTCCTAAATTATTTGAGAGTTTCCGAAAGATGTGGCTAAGCATGATGTGCCCATTATGATATTTTAGTCTTCTTGGTTGGAATTCTCTTTCGTTTTCTTCTTCATTTTCATTTCACCAACTCACTCTAATTGCACCTCCATTACAATTTTGACTTTTTTTTTTTCTTTTTTTTTTTTTGATAATGTAAGAAAACTAGGTTGATCCTCTAGGATAGGACCAACCTATCTCATCCTTTCGGATGAGCGAGGTAAGTTGAAGCC
>JAYMSF010001998.1:0-10973 GCA_036897335.1 Silene vulgaris
ATAATTGTGGCCAAATCAGAGTAACACGTTTTCTCCAAGGAGTGTCGGGCCAAGACTTAAACATGGGGTGTGTGTGTGAGGGGGGGGAACGATTTTCAGTTGGGCAACAGGGTAATGGTAAAAACTAAACTTGAAGCGAAAATTTTAACTACTCCATAAAATTTGAAATTGTCATTCTTTAGCAGAGGGTTAACATAGCCTAAACAAAGTCGAATTAACCACATACGGAGTATACCCTACTGTAATTTCTGTCTTTACTCCCAACACTTTCACTCTGCATATGCGTCACATGTCGTTTTAGACTTCCAAAAATTGATAAGAGTGCGAAAAATAACCATGTCCGACAATTGCAGCAGGGTCGGGTAACACATATTCACCCCAGAAACAGTGTCATATTTACCCAACACTCCATACCACAAATTCACAATAACATTCAATCAAGAAGTACAAGGTACCACAATAATTTGCGTTCTAAAGAGAATTGTAGAAAGACGCGTGGTACAAATGTGATGGATATGTTCCTTCTAACTTTATAATTTAGAGAAGACTGGGTAGAGGTGATAAGTATATGGGCCGTGAGTGACAACCAGACGTATGGACCACTTCCTGCCACAGTCGGCATACTACTGGACCCATGTTTCCTCTCTACTAGTTTGACAATCTCTAATACTACCAAAACTTCCCTTTTTCAAGTTTTCTTACAGCTATCATTATGTCTTTTACTTAAGCTACTCAATCGTACAGCATCACGAATTACGATGGTACCGGAAGGACACATGTAGCGATTTTTTACCTAATCAGTTCAGTTCAGTTCCGTTCCGTTCCGATAAGCATGTACCCTTCAAATTACAATAATTTAGATGCATACAAGGCTTACAAGCACATGTCATGCCTGTTATTTGGGGATTACCCTTTGAAAAAATGCATCTCAAATTCAAGTACATTTTAAAAGATTGTCGTAGATATTTATAACCTAAAACAAAATCGGTACATAATCATATTCACCTCATACAGTTTGCCAAATCTTTCACAAGTTAAACTCATAATTCGTGATCGGAAGCTGGTTACGCATAAATAAAAGTACTAAAAAAATATCCTTAAAAATGTCCCCGGAATTATAATTCCCTTCGTTAAATGGGTACTAAACTTCCCAACCTATAAAATTCATAAGTGAAAAAAAACAAGTAGCAACATATAAAAGGCTATGTCTAGAAGGGAACGGGAGGACGGAAAAGGGGAGGTTTTCCTCCAAATCTATCCTTTTTAAGAGCAATTTCGATCGGACTTGGAGGGAAAATGGTTCCCTCCCCCATTTCCCTTCTACTTCATTTGCCAACCAAACAGTTGATTCTTAATCATTATTTCCCTCCAAAACCGATGAAATAACACAATTACCATCTCTTCGTACAAGGATCGACTTCCAAATACTATAGCTTTATATTTGGTATAAATTCACAATTATTTAGATAAATCATAAGAGAATTGACAAGGTTTATCCAAGGGCTTCATTTACTTGTGATTTTAGCAATTTTCACTCATTGGAACTTGGAAGGTTTTAACTACCTATTACCATTCACTTAAAAATCTAATTTAAACTGTTTCTTCAAAAAAAAATCTAATTTAAACTAGAGGATCATCATGACGCAAACCGGAAATCTAAAATTCACATGGAATAAAAATGGCTTTTCACCTTTTCACCAATCTATATTGATTCACGGGTAGAGGACTATCGTCATTGAGATGTCCTCAACTTTCCAATGTTCACCTTTACGTTTTAATAATGCCCTTTCTTCTCATTAGGGTCCACTACCCTCTTAGTCTTCTGTGAATGTGAAGTTTGCCTTTTTGTTTTAATGGACCTACTTCTCCTTTCGCCTTTGTTTGATGACAACATGAGTGGAAAATGTTTAATTTTCAAACCTTGAAATGAAACCTCATCCTCTAAAACCTAGAGATTTAAATGGACAAATGAGATGTTCTACGAATGGATCATCCTTTGATAATGGCCTATTGTCTTCTTAGGCTTCCGTCTTCTCACTTCTAAACGACGAAAAATCGTACACCCTATTCTACAGGTACTCCTAGAATGCTTTCATCACATTTCGAAACAATTATTTTGATAGTGTTGAAGCAAAACAGTAACAATTTGTAAAAAGACTTGGAAAAAAAGTTCCATAAGAATTTTAATCATAAAGTTTCGAATCTCAAAGGAAAGGAGGAACGACTATGGTACTTCAACTCTTCTGATTCCCTCACATACCCGTGTCCGACACTTGAACACCTCATTTTAGGCCAAAGTATGCATATTTTCCATAAAAATGACTTGACACTTAGACACGCACCCGTGTCGGATACTTATACTTCTAAAAAAGTCTGAACAATGTAGCCGAACGGAGAGGTTCATTATACACTAGAATAGGGGATTCTCCTATAACAGAAACATTAAATGAAGCATTAAAAAAAGGACATGACGCAGCAGTACGCAGAGAGCTGAAAACTTTGAAAATCTACCAGAAGTTCAGTTCATTTAAAGAGGAAAAAAATCAAGTAAAGATATTATCACAGTCTGTATACATTGTAAAGTTACCACCCGAAGAGGGACCAAAATGAAGCATTTAAGTGTTGCACCTAAAATTTAGGACGCGTGGCAACAGTAGTTATACAGTAGTAATTGAGTTCTAGTCTGTAACAACTAACAGTACTCTTCTGGGCATCTTGTATAGTAGAATTACGTGAATTTTAATTGAACCACAGCATGGTATACCACCTTTCGGCTTTCCCTTTCAGCCATCCCAAAACTTTTTCAAGTCTAAAGCCAAATAAGTCAACACATTTTAAGACAATAAAACTTTCTTTTCAATCCCAACACAAAAGGCGAGGACCGGGTCAATTAGGGGAAAACTAATCTTTCATTCTGTTCCTGATTAATAGTTTACTACTCCATAGTCCATACTACATGTTTCATGTAAAAGAAGATGTAAGGTTCCTCAAGTAACACTTTATTAAACCTGTATCGGCCAAGTATATCAGCCATTTCGGACAAATATCGTACATAACGGTTAAATATCGGCCGTATCAGCCTAATATTGGCTTATTTATGGCAACCTTTACATAACATAAAATTAATGGTGCAAAAAGTTGAAATTTTTTAACGACGTTGTGTCATGAAGCTAACAACATTCTAATCCATGACGTAAACTTTTTCCGAGTTTTTTTCCTTTTATTTTTGACTTGTTCATATACATATAGGAAAATACATGACGTAGAAATAATGTAGAATTCATCATGAATGTAAAACAAAATTAGTACTAAGTGTCACCTATTTCAAATTTCGCCAACCCTATCATCAACCAAGCACAAAACTAGCCTAATTATCATATCACAAGTTGGTTATATTTCAACACTTCATAAACTTGGAAATATAAGAAATAAAGTCTCTAAAATGCACTTGAGCACCTCGCTTAGTTGGTAAAGTCATGACTCTCGTGAGATGTGGTACTCTGGGTTTAAACCCAACCCAAACTAGCATCAAAATCGCACTTGTAGGGCTCTCGTGACACAAAAAACATAAACTCGGAAATATAAGAAATAAAGTCTCTAAAATGCCCTTGAGCACCTCCAAACCAATGGCAACACACCATGTAGCAAAGCATATTCTACCATCTCTTCCATAAAGTTAACATTGATGGCACCTTAGAAACAACCTACCAAGTCAGCTTAGAGTTGAAAAAAGTTTCTCCACCCATGTGTGAAATCTCAGAAGGTTTGCTGCTATGAAATAAAGTTGAATAACTTCCTACCCAACATAAAGTGGTTTTTTGTCATCTTGTGAAGTTATCAATTACTCCGTAAGAGATAAAGTTGTACTAACACGGCTTGGCTTACACCCTTGTCTATAAATAAACTTAAAGACAGAAGCAAAATCAAATCAAATCAAATTCACAGCTTCATTTATTCACTCACCTAATAAAAATCTGATTTATTTCATCAAGAATCAATCTCTCATCTTACAACTCAAGTAGCCACTGCTCCACATATTTTTGGTTGGATCATTGGGTTTATGATTTTTTTTTTTCAATCTTATTGTTTTTCTAAAACACCAAATATCTCATCATTCAAACAATTTTCAGTGGAAAAAGGGTCCAAATTTTTGAGTGGCTTCTTTCCAGAAGTTTAATTTCTAGCTTTCTTACAGTTTCGCGGTTTCAAACAAAATCACACAAGAAAATGGCAGAGAACATTATAACAGGCATGCAAGAGAACACAACCTACCTGCCTTCCTCTTTCACAACACCCATTAACATTAGAGATTCAGTATCTGCACTTATTTTGACAGCAGGTGCTAACAACTCTAACACCTTGGATTCAATCTTCTCCTACTGTCAACCTTTAAATTCCATGACCGAGTTTAACAACAACGACAACAACCCCTTATATGAGCCACTCGGCTCATCAGTTTACCACCAACAAAGAGATATACTCCAAAAATTTTACCTCGACACGTGGTCCAAAACACCGAGCCATGCCTGCTCTTCCTTAAGCAGTCAATTCTGGAGCCCTTCATATCTTGGAACCCAGACAAACCTTACGAAGAAGATGTACAGGGGAGTGAGGCAGAGGAATTGGGGAAAGTGGGTTGCTGAAATTAGATTACCCCAGAATAGAATGAGGGTATGGTTGGGAACATATGAAACAGCTGAAGCTGCTGCATATGCCTATGATCGTGCCGCATACAAGCTTAGAGGTGAGTATGCTAGGCTGAATTTTCCCAACCTTAAGGATCCTACTAAACTGGGTGTTGGAGATTCAGCTAAGATGAATTCACTCAAGTTAGCTGTCGATACAAAAATTCAAACTGTTTGCCAAAAGCTGAAGCGTGAGAGAGCCATCAAAATTGCCAAAAAGAAACAGCAAGAGACAGTAACTAGTACTACAACTGGTAATACAAGTGTTGAGGATGGTGGTGGAGGAAATGGCACTAGAGGTGAATATCACAAAACCAATGAGAATGATATTTCGACAAAGGAGTTACATTCTTCTCCATCTTCATCGTTTTGCTCTGGGATGGTTATTGATAGTGGAATAACTAGCATGGTCTCACCAACCATTTCTGAAGAGGGCTGGTGGAGCAATGGTAACTCAACACCTTCAGACTCGACTACCAGCTATTCCATGGGGGCAGATGATATAGATTTCGAGGGCTGTTCCCTGGAGAAGATGACATCTTTTGATGCAGAATGGATCTGGGAAGTTCTTGCTAACTAGGTCAAGGATCATTTATTCGAAAACCTGAGGTTTTAAGTGTGTATTTTGATTATAAAATATATCTAGGCTAGTTCGGAATCTAAATGCGCATTCTATTGGTAAGGAGTGCTCTCACATGTCTATGTATAATATTATTGTTTGACATGTTATTGGAGATAGGTTTCGAGTATTAGTTAATCTAGCAGTCAAGTCTCTGTGTTTTTTGCTGGGCTGGGTACCTATTGGCCTGGTTGGAAGTTCGATCTCTTAGATTATATGCATATTTGAGTTATGTTTTTTCGATGTCTTTAAAACTATACAAAAATTACTGTTGCAGCTTGCAAGCTATGTCTTCTTTTCTTGTTCATCCCTATAGTATAAATTTGTACGACGAGAGCTATATCAAACACACTGTGAGTTGTGTAACATTGCTACACACTTAAAAGATAAAGCGGGGTCAAAATATCATCACATAATGGGACCGGAGAAAAATAATAAATATTAGAGTACGATGCCACTAGAAATTGCAATTGATACGTGGTTGTTTATTCACCTCTAGAACGAATTCCCAAAACCCAGCAGTTCAAATTCTAAGGTACTAACTCTTCCTTTACATGATTCTCTTCCTCAAGCTAAACCAATAACGTGCACAATCAACCTCAGAAGATATTCCAATCTAATTTCTGTGCTTACGCTCATATATGTTCGCACATTGGACGACACAGACAGATGGCATGACAATGACAGAAAAGTGGAACACCCTTAAAGTAAACCAAGACATATATTGACCCCTCTTGGCTCTCCAGTCTCCAGAATAAATCGCCAATGTAAATATGTTCCCATACGCCATAGAAAGACTTCATCCTTCTCAATTGAAACTAAGCACAACTACATGGGGTGTGTATGTATCCCCATTAATTGAGGACAAATAAAATTTAGAGCTCTAAAGAGTCACCTTAAGAAAGCGATTATGGTCATCTTTCTGGAGGTAGGTGTTCAATTGTAAAGATCAACATTTTTAGTTTTTCATTATTTCAATGAAGACAGTAAAGTCACTAATCAGTAGCACTAGCAAGGTTTTAATCCAAGCAACTCCAGGCATACCCTATTACCCAACCTCAAATTTATTTTGTACCCATATATGTCCATAACATATGTCCATAAGATATCTATGTCAATGACAACCTTTCTGTCATATCACGGAAAAGGAAGATCTTGTAATCGCAAGGAAAAATGAAGATGGATAACCAGATCATCTTATAAGCAAAATGAGAGAGAGACCCAAACCATTGCACATCGCTTTAGTATTATTAAAAGAGCACAGGGTGATATAATTTCACATGGTGGTCCTAATTGTAACATACCAACATTCAGTATATGTGGTGTAAAGCAACCTGACAGCACAAGGGGAAACAATTTCGAGCCGTATCATCTCGTGGTAGGTACCACAAATTATGTAAGAATTTAACGGGAGAATAATGGAAGCTGAAGGAAAAAATCAGTGAGCAGTGAACTATATTCTGCACAAAAAAAATATGATAGGTAATACTGGCAACTGAGTTTTCCTACATCAACTATATCAGTGTGTTAAGGTTATTGTAGAAGTGTTGAAAAGAAGTACCTATGTCAACAACTAGATTAAGGATAACTTTGGTCCCTTACACACCGAGTTCTAAATTGTCTAATTGAGTGTCGGATACAGCTGGTGTAGCTTAGCTGGTTACGAGCTGTACTTTCTACTTGATGATAGGATTTCAATTGTCGCTATTTAGAGTTGAGTGTTGACAAGGTTGAGGATCTGCGTTTCCCCGTTCATTTGTAATTACTTCCCTATTATTAAAACAATTAAGTTCCAATAATTCAACTAAATCGTCATTTATCATTTTATCACACAATAAGACTCCAATGTTGTATTTGATGCACAAAGACCTATGAAGCATGATAGGTTACTGTACAAGCCAATTCGCCAATGGTTTCAAAAGTAGAATTAATGGGCTTAACAAAGTAAAACCCAAAAAAATTATTTCAGATAAAAGGCACTGAGGTTTTAAAAGCTAAAGTGTAATTAATTAGTTGAAACTTAGCCACATCATCAAACTCTTCATTTCACCTCTAGTAGACTAATACGCGCATTGGATAATCAGGAATCAACATTGGGATGCTTCATTAGTTCATGTATTCATAGCAGAAGCAACTTAGAAAGCTTACAACATCGAATATTTTGTAGTGACTAAATTGTTTGGCAGTATAGTATCCTAGTCCCTAATGCCTAAAATGGTGTTTGGAAAGGACAAGAGAAATGCAAAACATAGTAAGTCTGTACCCTACCTCACCAGCAAAAGAAAATATTTTTGAAAATAATTGCACAACAAAAACGCCTTGGCGTATACTCCTATAGCATTTCAGGAAGTGAAACAAGACGCCCTCCTTCTAACAATAAATGTTCTTTTAGAACAGCAAAAGAATTCACAATATAAGTTATTCTCATTTCCCTATGTGTTTTATACTTTTATCCTTTTTTTTCCAAGAACTATTAGAAGATTTTGTCGTTTAATAACAATCCTCATAAACCATGGGCGGACTTTTTTATTTTCAATGTTTTATAGAAACTTCAATCATATCTTTAATTCTTGTACATTAACCTTAAACAGCTTATATTGTGAAAAGGAGGGAGTAATAAATAATACCTTCAAAGCTGACCAGCCTCTCCAATACGTCTTAAATCTTGAAGCATGATTCCCATCCGGAGAAATAGATGACTGAAAGCCGACACTGATCCATCCCATCACAGCCGCCCAGCAAGAGGGATTAAGAGAGCCACCACTCTACATGATCTGCTCTCCAGACTGTGGTCACTCTTGTATCAGTGCATGACGATACATTTAATGAAGGAAATAACTTGGCTCATAACAGTGACACTGAACAAGAGCAATCATGAAACTTTAATCAATTAAGTCACACTTTCCAAGTGGCAAGTCCCAAGTTAAAAAACAGATAAACATGAATAGGGACACAGTCATATAATTTAGCAAATGTCATAGTGAATTGCATGAATCCAGATGGCTACTATAAACAAAACAATACCTTCACCATTCCAGCGTGTCCTTGATTTGCTGAATTTTCTAGCTATGGTCAGTCTCCAACTTATCCTGCAAGCAACCACACAAAACTCAATCTATATTTTCCATTTGAGTGCATTGGGTAACAAAGGTGTCACCAAAATGCAGCATTATACCAGTAACAGTAACAAAGTTGTGTTTTATCTTTGGGTTATACTAGAGTAAATGGAACAAGCCAACTAAATATTCGTACTTAAAAGTTAAAACTAAAAATCAGACGATCACTACATTTCTGATATGGGGTCTTTTGAACGTGATCCAAACTCCTTTAAGGCACCATGGCAAGAGCTTACATGTGTATGATGATGATAAAGTACAGTCGATCAGACTAATTGACAGTTTCAGCCAGCTATGATCATACACAGTATTAAGTATCTTTACAATTGACTAATTTGGATATACAGTTTTACGCAGTGATTCTAAGTTAGTGTTAAGTTTTTAACATAATGAAATAATTGTATGAAAAATGCAGTCAAGCCAAGGTTATATAACTGAACTCAAGAGCATCCAATTCATACAACGCATTAACCAAAGACAGTAGCACTATTCTAGCAATAACATCGGAGGTTGAGCTCTTCAAAGTTCAAACTACTTCACTAATTAGGCCTTAGAAACTTCCTATGAAAACGCATTTTTGGTTATACATCTTCAGAGTATTCAAGTAGAATGCATTCAAATCAAACTACTTCTCCAATCAGGCCCTAGAAGCTTCGTATGAAAACGCGATTTTAGTTATACATCTTCAGAGCATTCAAACTTAGATAATTCTCATTGTGTGGAATGGAAACAAGCACAATGATGTACCTTTACTTCAAATATCGACCAATATATCACCAAATAGGCAGTCAAGGAGGGACATTGTGAGAAAATCATCCAACCAATAGCTAAGCTGACAGTTGATGCCTAATCAATGATTCTATATCTTAACACACCTCCTAATGCTGATGAAACTCCACATGTGAGACTCTGAGAGTAAGGGTTCCGGGAATTAGAATTTGGAACCTGAGGGTCATCCGGCTATGATACCATGTCAAAAGTCAATCTAAACCACAAGATGACGTTGATGCTTGATGTCCTTCTAACATCTTTACTAAAAACACGACCTACATTCAATTTTGAATCGGCATCTAACAGTCCTTTCAAATTCCACAACCGCAATCAGCTATAGGTAGCGGAAAGAGAAGTTCCTTAGCAAAACTCGCAAAGTATATCACTATTGATTATGAATGGAAACTTTCTTCAACTAAATATAACCGATCATATCTTTACATCTACCGAATATAACAAGACATAACATTTTACGGTTTCTGATAACATTCAGTTAAGAAAATTAAGCTATCTCCATTATTCAACATAACATCAATTGAACATACTGAAATTGATTAGCACTTACATAAGTCAAATTTCAATTTAATATAAAAATCGATGAAATTATGTAAAAATAGACAATGTAATGATTACCTAGTGCAATTTGAGACGATTTTGCGCCGAATTCGTCGGCGATTTGCATTTCCTTGCTTAAGGATTTGATTATACATCTCTTATCTACAATCAAATGAAGGATTTCAATCAAATTCCATCAATTTTGCAAGTAGCAAGACCTAGCTAATCAATTTCAATATATTATGAGTCAAGAATGATCATCTGAAACCGTAAAATAAAAATCGATGAATTTATGTAAAAATAGACAATATGAAGGTTACCTAGTGCAATTTGAGACGATTTTGCGTCGCATTCGTCGGCGATTTGCATTTCCTTGCTTAAGGTTTTGATTATACATCGCTTCTCTAAAATCAATCGAAGAATTTCAATCAGATTCGATGAATTTCGCCAGTTTAGAGAGTATCGATCAAGCAATCACCTAAATTGCGATTCTGAAGAACGAATTGGAAATTATTCTCATTGGAAGGAGTGAAATTAGGGATTTTGGGGTGGGATAGGGGATTTGGCGGGAATAACGAGAAAGAAAAACAAGGAATTTTTAATTTTTATAATGAAGGCTGGGCTGGGTTAGATTTCATGGTGATAGGATAGTTAATTGGGCCTCATGTGGAAGTCCAATTCATAACACGTCCCAAATCCCAAACTCGAGCCGAGCTGAAGCTTGACCTTATCTGACTTTGTGCTCGTGAAACAAAACTCAAGCTAATTGAGCTCATTACCATGCTCGCGAGCTTAACCCGAGCTTGAGTCGAGTTCGAGCATATATATAATTGTTAAATTATGTTTTTTTTTCTTTCGATATTTTTAATATAAGGATTTAAAGGTTAAGTATAAAAATATTGGACAAATGAATGGAACATTTAATATGTCGCTCACAAGCTTTTCGAGTAGAGTAAACATTAGCTCGGCTTGACTCGTTGAATATCATTACTAAAATATATCAATACTTATTGGACTAGACTTGTCAGCTCATGTATGAGTATGATCACTCGAATCGCGTCAGACTTGCCAGCTCTGTATGAGACTCGTCTCATAATACAATCCTCCTAATACTAAAAGAATACAAGAATTCTAAAATTTTCCCTCCAAAAGGAATCAATCTAAATTAGAAAACAAATGATATTTTTTATTCTTTTTTTCATTATTATCTTTTCATTAAAATCTTTC
>JAYMSF010001999.1:0-10972 GCA_036897335.1 Silene vulgaris
CAGCCTGTAGTAAAATTGTACATCCATCTATCAACAGACAACCATAAATATTCCCAGCTTATGTAAGCCACGTTCAACGAACACTTTTACAAGATAGCTTTCGTCTCTTAAACACTTTCACAACAAAAGGTGTTGGACACACAAACCACCAAATCCTGAATCATTTAAATCACGATATCCCAAGTCAGAATCGTGTTGTTGTCAGCATTTCGCAACCCTAGTAATTCCTATTTCCTACCAAACTAAACATAACATTTAGCTCATCATAGCAAAGACCGCCTAACTCCAATGACTCATCTGCTATCGAGTGAGTAACTCTACAAAGATGGGAAGCCTTTATCATAGCAAGTACTACCTTTGTTCCATTGCGGCAAATCATAGCAGATATTTAGCAATGATTAAATCATCTCATATAGTCATACCAAACAAGAATACAAGAAATAAACGTCTTTCATATCCGTAAAATAAGCATTCACAGAACTATAACATCAAAAGATATCGCACAGTAGTAACAAATTTAGTCAATACCTAAAATCAGAGTTAGCCGGCTGAAGTACATTATTCGGCTGAGAATCAACAACACTTGAATCAGTCCGTTCTTTTCGCTTACCTGCAAAACATACAAATTCAACCACTACAACAACATATAAAATGCAAAAATACAGTGCATTATCTCGAGAACAAGCAATTAAACTAAGCTAGACACGGAGAAAAATGACCTAAAATAACCTAAATTTCTTTGCGCTTTCCTGCAGAACTTACTAATCCAACAACAACAATACCAGTAGTAGCATACACTACATTATATCAAGAAAAAACAATTAAACTAATTCACCTAAAATTCTTTGCATTTTCCAGCAGAACTAACAAATTCAACAGCGACGGCGAAAAATTAACAACCACAGCAATAGCAGCAGCAGCAGCAGCAACAAAATGCTAAATATACAGCAGGACAAGCAATTAAATTCCAAAAAAAGGGAAAAAATTGACCTAATACTGTAAGTTGAGCATCGCCATTTGAATTCGGCGCAGCTCCATTAGAATTAGGTTTACGATTCTGAACATTCAATTTCTGCAACAAAAAAAAATTGTAACATCACAAATTGAACGGAAGGCAGAAGAAGATAAGAATAAAGTGAGAGAAATTAGGGGAATTACCTGGCGAAGTTGAGCCCAATTAGGGTTTATCGGTAAATTATTAGGGTTTTTCTTCTTCGTCTCCTTCTTCGTAGGTTGAATATTCATCGTTCTCAGTTTAGGTTGTTGAATGAAATTGGAAGTGGCGGAAAATCGAGAATAATTTTTTCTGGTAAGTTATGTTGGCGGTAAAGTGGGCTGATATTTGGTAACGGAAAAAGTTGGGATTATTGGGCTGGGGGAGGATCGGGTGTTTGGACTAGAGGTGATCAAATGATCCAAGATTAAGACCCGACTCGACTCAACCCGGTTTTATTTGTGGCAAAAAAAAATTAACTCTTGGCCGTCACAAAAAAAGCCCAAAGTAGCGCAAATTTTGGTCGGTTCATCTCAGATTTCATTAATAGAGAATGTTTTTTATAACATTTGTGAAGTAACGATAAAGTTATAAAAGTAACTCTTTGTATACTCATAACTTGTTAATGTACTTAAGAACAGTGTCTCTATAACTTAAATTGTATCCAATAAATACAGTATATGATTAAACATTCTAAAATGAATATGTCTTGTTACATTAGTTTTCAAAGCTATTGATTTAAGGTACTAATTAAAGGTACTCCCTCCGTCCTGATCATTTGTTTACGTATTCCACTTTAGGGTCTTAATTAATTGTTTACCTTTCTACTTTAGGAATGTCTTTTATGTGCAATTTAATCCTCCTCCAAATTTGATTTGGTCCATCTGCCATCCAATAATCGGGCCATTGTCTTTCATTGGTCTTTCTACCAACCAAAGGTAAACAACTAAACAAGAGAAAGGGAGTAATATGCTACTTACTCCTTCGATAAGTTGTAAAATATTAGGGTTAATGTCTATTGTCCAAGTGTTTCATTAACTTACCTGATATTTTTATATAAAACTTCTGCACACCAATTGCCTAAGACTATCGAAATAATTATGTATATAAATTTGAGTTCATGTCTAAGCTAGTAAGTCTTTTAATGAGCTTAATTTGATTAAGTTTAGGTGCCGCTAAAATCGACTAAGGACCTGTTTTTCTTACTTAATTAATTTCAGCTCATTTCAATTCAGTTCGGTTCAGCTCTTTTCAGTTTAGTTCAGCTATATTCAGTTCAGTTTCAATAAGTTTAGTTAATTTCAGTTTAGATGGTTTCAATCTAAAATAACAAGGCCTAAAACTCAAGTTTTATTTCATGTGCACAATTCGAACAAGACCAATTCGAACAAGACCAAACTCGTACTTAATTGTTCGGCTAGTTATGTGCAAATAAAATGCTAAGAATCTATGAAGATAAGGGGAAGGAATATGCATGTCGAAATAGTGTGTAGGGGTTATCCTCATTAGGGATGGGGTAGAGAACGTACAAAGTATTTAAAGCCAGCTAATTAATTGTTGTTGTCAATTTGTCATAACTCATAAGGTAAAGGCTGACAAAAGATGGGGTATCTTCTTAACCTAATCATCTACACCAAGTTTTATTAATTTCTGGAAGTCCACCAAAGAAGTTTATAACTTTATACCTTGTTTTTCACATTTGGTTTTGTCATTGGGCGGCTAGTGGGAACTTTCTTAGATGTGGAAAATCATTTTCCATCAAGTTAATTACTTTTACCAATTAGTAATCGGATAATCGGATATGTGGGTTATTTAGAACAAGTTTCATGCGTATGTCTGTTTTAAGGTCCTGTTCTTTTGGATTGAATGGAGTTAAATTGAACTTGATTGAGCTCAAAACTTAAGTGAGCTGAACTGAATTGAAGTTATCTGAGATGAGTAGAGCTGAAAATATATGAGTTGAAGTACTGACTGAAATAATGAGCTGAATAAAAGCTGAAATTAAACTGGAAAAAAAATAGAGTCTAAAGAAGATTTTACTATAATTCAAAAGTCTAATAATTAAGGGATATGGCACTATTAACATTTAACAACCACAACGTGATTCATTCAATCATTCCGACTAACTGGTGGTATAAATTTCTTTTTACAATTTTCGCAAAACTTGTCTTTTAGCAAATCTCAATGCTTGTTCACACTAGAATGGTGAGTTCAATGGACGAATGTATGCACCGATTTGTGAGCGAGACACAGACACTTGCTCGATTAGCCTTTCCATATGCATGCTCTATCTTGAACACCCAGTGTTGTTTCTTAATGTAATCCTTGCCGTATTGCACCAAAAGACATAAACTGTTGTTATTCTCGATCCACGTTAACATAAGATACATTATCCATGTGTCTACGGAGCTTATTAATACAACATCTCTTGCTCCTTCTATCCTATTAACAAGTGCCAAAAGCTGGTCTCTCATAGACATGCTCACTAGAGTGCAAATATAAAGTAACTCGTCTCTTCTCTAAATAATCCACTTATCCACCATATCTGATGGACTTAGATTCCCTTTTATGGACCGTAGTATTCATGAGAACCCAGCAGGAGGAGACCATCTCATGAAGACTTTGTTGTGAGAGGAACCGGGATGGGAAATGATCAAAGAAAATTTGTCAAAAACACGTTTTGATACCCTAAAGACTTGTAATAAAAAAAGGTAAGGGGTGCAATGGATCACCAACACGTTATAACATATTTTATCAACCAATCAGTTGACGTTAAAGAATAACTATCGCTCGCATGTTCGATATCTATTCCACAAAGGGAACCAAGAAAAAATAAAATGAAACGCTGTAAGATCACCAAAGTGGTCCCAAATTGCAAGCGGAATAGGACATATCCGAAGGAGATGATCCACTTTTTCTTTGGGTGATAAACACCTAGGACAAAGTGGATCGTCAGACAATCCTTTCCTTACCCTATTCACATTACACATACACACAACCGTGGAAAACAAGCTAAATAAAGATCCTAATACGCTACTGAACATGAAGTTGCCAAATGAGATGCCATTTAACCGAGACAGACCCAGACAAAACATCGATCCTTTAATAAAACCAGGGGTGGATTTTATAGAGAATTTAGTGATAGTCGTACCTCTCAATAACTAAAATCCTCCAAATCAGGACTCGAGAAAAGAAAGTAAGCTACAATCTTTTAAACACAAAAGCCGGTCTTAGAATAAAAAATCAGCAAATTGGTCCAATTAAATACCCAAAAAATAAAAATCCTTTAATACCAACCAAAACAAGAGTTATTTCCTTGAATACCCCAAAATATTCTTATTTCCTTTATCTCCAAGTAATATTCCAAACTGTAAAATCCATTATTCCCTTCCTTTCCCACCATTTTTTAATAAAAAAACAAAAATAAAAACGTTTTTACACTACAACGGTTATTATTTTATAATTTCCTTTATCACAATTTTCCGCAAAATAAAAACATTAATTTGTCCAAACACCGATAAATAAAGAACCCCATCATCATCGTTACCCTTCTTCTCTCTCTACTTTTCTTTATTTTTATCATATTTCTGGGTTACCTCATCATCAAAGATCTAACAATTTATTCAACTTAATCATCTAATTGGTAAGTTTTTTCTTCAATTCATCATCAATTATCAATTGGGTTGTTCTTATTTTCTGCAATTATGATCATTAATTGCTTGATTTTGACGCTGTTTTGTGTTTTTCTGGGTTTCTTTTGTTAAATTAGGGTTATGAAGTTTATTGGATTATTACCTAGATTTTTTTGGGGGGTTATTTGTAATTGGTGATTATTTTATTGGGTTTTTATTTGTGGGGTGTGAATTGCAGGTAAATTAAAGTTATTTGCTGATTATAATCTGCTAAAGTTGGTTGCTTTCAGCTGATTTTGAATTGTTGATGATAACAAGGTAATGTAATTGTTAATCTTGATACTAATTGTGTTTTTAGTTTGATGATTATTGTTGCTGGATTTTTGGGTTGTTTCTTGTTTTAGTTTATGTGTACATGGATGGATTAATATGAATTTGTGACGTGTTAGAAGCTTGATTATGGAGTTTGATTGCAATATTGTTTGTTTTGTGTCGGTTTTCGGAATTGTGTGTAATGTTTATCATAGAAAATGGATTGGATCAATGAAATTAGGATGCTGTAGGAGAGTTGGGATTATAGAGGACATAAAAATGAATGTTATTGTGATGAAGATGGTGGTAGTTAGTTGATGAAAAATGAGCAACTATAAACTCCAATCCTTGAATTAAAGAGAGTTAGAACAATGTTATTGTGACGAAGATGGCGTTAGTTAATTATCTAGGGGCAATTGGATGTTCATTTTGACTTGCTAAATTTAGCAAGGGGACAATAATTTCGAGATAAGTTAGGGGATAGGGGACAATAAACATGAAAGGGAGGATGTATTTATGTAGGAGAGTACTTTGGTTTTGACAGTATTACACGTCTATGTCGGATTATTGCGTGTAATGTGGCCTGGCATATGCTTTTCTTGTGTGTTGGAGATTTTTTGGTTGCTCGTAGGAGATTATTTCTTGCTTAGTACGCACTGTGTTACCGGTTTGTTTGACTAAATTAGGAGTTAGACTGATGATTAGATGTGTCATCTGATGGGCAAAGGTGTAGAGCATTGCAAATGCTTTATTTCTGTCCAATGGAGCTGTAATATCATAGGCTATTGGATATAGGATCATGGCCTTATCTTTTTTCATGTCACTCTGCTTCTTATGACTTTCATGAGCTAATTGTGTCACTGTTTGTTCTGTCTGGCTATCTATCACATTTTGCAATATTTGGTTTTGGGGAAAAATATATGTGGGCAACTGCTCTTAATACAATAGGGCCAGCTACAGGAAATTTTTGGCTGTAGAAAGTTAGTTGTTTAGGAAAATGTATCCTTGTGTCTTTGCGTTGGGTACAACGTACTGGCTTGGCCAATTCTTCATTTTTGTTTAGTTTTAATAGCTTGACCCTTCGTTTGGATAGGAGAATTGAGGAGGGAAAGAAAGAGGACGGAAAGGTTTGGGATCAGTTTTCCATTGTTTGGATCGTGAGTAGAGTTTGAGGGAAATGGAGGGTAGAAAATGGGGGATCCGTTATTCCTCCGACAAGCCAAACAAAGTTTGATAGATTTGAAAGAAAACACCACGCTTCATTCTCATCCCCTCTTCCTCATTCGCTTCATTCACCTCCCCTCTTCCTACCTACCTTTTCAATTCTTGCCCTTGCTTGTTAATATGCTTAAGCCTAAACAAGTGAACAAAGCTAAAAAACGATGATGGGTTTTGTTTAAGATGCCACTGAGAAAATGTCAGGGATTCCAAATTGCATCCTCTGATTCGAGTCAGCTCGTCTTTTGATATTAGTTGAGTGCCTAACATTTGTGACTACTAATACTATTTATTTATCAGTTCAATCTGTTTCAATGCCAGTGACTACACTGCAGTTTACTCTCTTTGTTTATTCAATACGAAGTAAATACCGAGCCTGCTTTTAATTCGTGTTAGTCTAAATTGTTTAATAAGTAAATACTGAGCCTGCTTTCATGAGATTAGCTATTCTGCTTATTTGTTTGGAGAATCATAGTTGACATGTAGTTTCTGAGCCTATGGGTTTGTATTGTTTTGGTTTCTGTTAATCAGTTATTCGGAGCATTATCTTCTCTTTCGTCAGCCATGGATGAAAGGAATATGCTGTGTAGTAGCCATCAGACTCATGATTTAGCAAACGGTCAGCAAGTTCAGGGCCATCTGCGACAAGAGCCCTGCATTCTCATGGGTAATACATCAAATTTCCACCCATCTCATATGAATCAAGGTTTTCCCCCCACAGGGAATGTGAACAACTTTGATCTTCATCACTTACCGGAGCATGTTAGTAGGCCCACGTTTTTCGGGATGGCATATAACCAGTCTAGTCATCCTGCAACAAATCTTGAAATAGGTCTTCCAACGACATCAAACTTCTTTAACCTTCACTTGAACCCTGCGCCTGGTGCACGAGTTTTCCCAGTCCCACTTAATCACGGTTTTGCTGATCACTCAGCATCTTCAAGCAATTATGGAAGCAATGGAGTTTCCTTTGGTGAATATGATAGAAGGAGTAATTTTCAAACAGAAGATGTTAGAGGGCTATGTAAAAGAAAGAATGCTGAAGGAATGCCAGGAAATGTTCACCATTTTGGTGCTTCAGCGGGACCTAGTAGCTCTTCGGCCGCTCCAATGACTAGCTGTCATTTTGATTCTGGGCCTGCTTCTATGGAAGCACAACTTGCATTGCCTGAGTACATTGGTAATGGCAATCATTCGATGATGGAAGTAGGATCAGGGGTTAATGCAAGGCATAGATCTAATGCTGTTGGTTTACATATGGATTCTGGTATGCTTCACAGCTATAACTATCTGCCTCAAGGAAATTATGGTAATCAATCGTTTCCACCCTCTGGTTGTACATGGTTGGAGCAACAAGCCATTAACAATGGTGGTTTGCCATGGAATGGGCTTCCCATGTTGCCGTATTTTCAAGGTAATTTCATTTTTTCCAAGTTCCAAATGATTTTTCATCTTCTTTAGCTATGTATTCTCTTCCATTTTTTCACATGTTATAAGCTGTCTAGTTTAGAAAACGCTATCTTCGTAATTTATATCCAACCTTAGAAAGGCGTGAATATTGTCTCCAACTGATAGAGTATTGCAAGTATATAATAACAGCATAACTCTACTGCCTCGAGGTTTCCCACAAACGGTGGGTAGGTGCAGCCTTACACCTGTATAGGCTGTATTAACATCATAGAGAAACAATTTTTAAATGACCCATGATGAAAAATTGTCTGAATTGCTATTGGATGACTACTAATTCATATAAAAAGATGCGCAATCAGTTTAGAGAACCACAATAGTTATAATAATCCAGCATCAATTTGGAACCAGTTTCCAGTTTGCGGAATTGAACCCAAATTTTCCACGACCCCCATTTCCAAACAATGGTTCTGTCAACTAACTAGAGCTTTGCTTATACGAATGCAGGGAGCAGTGTCCATGGGGGTGCGTCGGATCTTCGCAGTGGTGGTCTTTCAGGATACCCTGAAGCTTCCAATAACCATGGCTCTGCAAATTTCTTGCCTTCACCACCCATGATTCAACAGCACCACAACCTTCACCCTTCACAAAATATGCAAGGAGTACGAGGCTATGGTGTTGCTTGCTATCCTCCTTTTCCGGCTGGTCCATCTAGGGTCCCTACAAACGAAAGTGTGCAGCATGATGCCATGAGTTTATCCCCAGAAAGCCCAGAGGCACCAAACCGACCGACAGGCATTAGAATATACCGTTCTCACGGTAGAGGCATTTTACCTGATGGAGTTTCTAGACGTCGAGATCTTCCCCGTTTAAGACATCTGCAAGCAGATGTATGTCCACTCTCTAAACCCTTACTCTTTCAGTATTTGTAAACCAAATTAGTCTCCTATATGACAGTCTCACATTAGTCGATGTGAGACTAAGCCATTTAAGTTAAAACAACGTCCAACCATTTACCCAATATTTCACAAACAACTTCTCGTAAATAAACCCACATCTTGTGTTTGTTTACTGTGAATATTGAGGCAACTTATATGGTTGTGAGTTGTGATTGTAATTGAAAATTTTAGCTTTTTTTTCCCCTTAGAATAACCATATCATGGGCTGGTCTCATGATAAATGGTCTCATATGAGAATTGGTCTTTGGTAAGTGTGAATAGTGAAGCACTGATGTTGATCGGATGATAATTAAAAGTTTCACTCAGCTTTATTTTATTTTAAATATACAATGAATTTCTTGAAAAATCTGTAGCTATTACTTGGATGAGCCGGTTAAGCTTTATTGCTTTTAACAGAACAGTTTGGTTTAATGATTGTAGAGAGTTGCAATTTTGGAGTTCCCGAATTTGTATGAAGTAGATTTTGACGAATTCAATGATAATCACAGAGATATGCGGCTAGACATTGATGATATGTCGTATGAGGTGAGTTGAAGCTTCACTGCTTCACTGAAATAATGAGTTTACTGCAGTCAGCTTCAATACATTTATGTAACTTTTGGTGCTATTATAACACGATTCTTGATTTCGTTCATTTCAGGAACTTCTTGCTTTGAGCGAGCGCATTGGTACTGTGAGCACTGGACTTTCGGAGGATGACATCACAGGCCACCTGAAAACCAAAAGATATAGTTCAATAGGTGCTATTAATCTAGAAGAGTTGCCATGCATGGATCAAAACAACGATTCTTGTATTATATGCCAGGTAAATTTCTTGCTCTCATGTGTTGTCCTCATTTGACTGTGTTACTAAATTCCTCCAAATATATATAGAGATATGTCGATTGTCTGTTTCGACTTTTGTGGTCAACTTTCACAATTAATCTTTCCAAACATGTGCAAAGGTACAACGTTAATTTTTGTCACGTTTGACTTACGATAACATTCTTCATATTTGGGATAGTGTATACTACCCAAGTACAGGAGTGGGAATCAATGTGAATGTGATGAAACGAGTATATTTATCAAGTTTGATTTACGATAACTATCTTCATTTTCTCGCTTTTTAAAAGTTGTATTTCATTAACTACTCCTACACTTAAATGCAACAGAGAGTATGAGAAAATAACGTATCAACGTTGACACTGTTTGACCAAGTCAATTGGAGACGTAATAAAGGGAATGTAGTTATGTAGGGACTAGGGAGTATGATATTATGTATGGATTGGAGTATTGACGCTGACCATTTTGCTTTACTCGTTTGCGAGACTTTGTGAATGGTGCGTTAGAATAGAAACTAATATGAGAGTGACGGGTTTTGACATCGCAGGATGAATATGAAGACCGAGATAAGGTGGGAGAATTAGAGTGTGGGCATGATTACCACGCAGATTGCTTGAAGAAATGGTTACTCGTGAAGAACGTTTGCCCGATTTGTAAATCACCCGCCTTGAAAGTGGGGTCGAAGGATCAATGATCCGAGTTATGAATCCAGAACAAACTTTCTGGGGGCGCGCTTATCTATTTGCTTTTATCTAAGTAGAGTTATAACAACGTACATATATATACTTTTGTGGTGAATTTGTATAAAACCCATTTATATTAAGTGAACTTCTTTGCTAAGAAGCTTCACCTCCCCCGCTAAAATGTCATCGAACTGTACAGACCCTTTGTAATTTCTGGTCCTGTAGACTCTCCGATCCAGTATTTTCTGTGAATAATCACGGCCTTAATAATTTTGCAGCTGAACGTTGTGTTACTCCCTTGATCTTCATTTTACTTCTAATTAATTCCGTCTGCTAATTCTTATGACTATGTTTTTCTTTGATCTTGTTATGAAATTTTAGTGTAGCTTCTGCATCATAATAAAATTGTTTCTTTTATTTATCAAGGTGTTTATGGTGGTGGTGAGGAAGGATGGTGTGGTAGAAATGTTGGTGATATATGTTGACGAGGGTGGGAGAAACGGGTGGGATGTGTAGGCGGTGGTAAATAAGGGGCTTTGGTAGAAATTAGTTTCTTTGAAAGTAAAACGTAAAGAAGGTTGGTTCGTTGACTCTACAACTGGACGTACAATTAAGGTTATTTTAGTTTTTTTTTTTCAATTACTTTTTGCAAAAAAGCAAAGCATGTGGAAAATGTCTAAAAAGGCTAGATATACACAATGTGTATGGCAAAACCATACACAACCAATTAAAACGTGACATGTGGCAATTTTGATTTAACATGTCTAGTTAACTAGTTGACCAATTGCTAAAAATGTTGTTGATGGGTTTTAAACCCATCATCAATTGGTCCACTACCACTTGCTATTCACATTATGACACATTCATCTTTTTGTTAACTTTTTTTTTTTTTTTTTTTTTTTTTTTTTTTTAAAATCAATAGATTTTGTTTTCATTTGTGTGGGC
>JAYMSF010002000.1:0-10971 GCA_036897335.1 Silene vulgaris
AATAATGGTTAAAGATTATATCTTAATTAAAAGATAATCATTTATATAAAAATAGAGTCTTGTTGTTTCCTTATTTAGCTAGATTTCTTTTGAAGGGAAAATTACTGAGAAGTTTTATTCTCTTAGTAGTAGGGGATTTAAAACTCTAATGTCTAAAATTATTTTAAATCGATTTGAGTTAGCCATATGCCATATTAATCAAGATGCGAATTTAAGGTTGTGACTTGTGATCAAACTAGAGTTTGAACTCTGAACTTTGAATTTCTTGAGCACAAGCCAAGCAAGCCAAGTCCGGGCTCGGCTCGGCTCGTTAACATCCCTACTTTGAACCATATATGAAAATAGGAGACCTTTAGTCTACCCTTTTTAAGGTATGATCCATTTAGGATATTTCGTCAATACTTTTATTAGTGTCTTGTGGTTTAATGCAGACATAAATTAACGTCATTGCTCTTTCAAGTACATGATTAATTTACTCTTTTATGTACTTTTTATCGTTAGTTTTCCTTACCTTGCTCTTCTCCTAAAAACACAAAAAATCCAAGTTCTCTCCCTTTTCGTCCTATCAAAATTATACAAATATGAACCAAATTGCTTAATTAAGATCTTAGTTTTCAAATTAGTCAAGAAATGATGCTAACTTAATCAATCATGCATCAATTATGTCACATTAAGGAGAATTAATTTAAGGGGAATAAATTAGGGTTTATGCAAATTATATAACATGGTATTATGGTTTCTACCTTTGTGTAATTATTACTAATTGCATATAAAATACATGAATTAGGGTTTATGCAAATTATCTCATTTATGCTTTGACGTCATGAATCAAATGAATGTGCGCCTGTTATTTTGTTGTTGGTACATGTTGAAAAGACTCTTAAACGTATTACACGTGTGCTATGAAGACACCGGAAATCTAATACTAATATTGGGTTTCTTTTTGGATGTCCATGGAGGCAAGATAGAGGTGGTTTGAGTTCAAGTGCGTCTGGGCGGGGTGGAGACGGTCTGAGGTTGTAAGTGGTGGCATGGGCGATATGGTTGTTGGGTGGTGGTTTATTAGAGGGAGAAAATTGAAAATTGAGTAAATTGTGTTGAAATAAAGGGGTAAAATGGTCATTCATGTACATGATTGAGTAAATCATGTCCATGAAAGAGCATGACCCTAAATTAATTCAAGAGGTAAATGTAAAAAATTTGAAACTATCGCATGAAAATGTAACTTAAATTTGACTTTGGAGTTCTAATTGGAGTATGAACAAAAATCTAGAAGACAAAAAGGGCCACTCTCGGCTAACTTTTAAAAATAGTTTTACAGGAATTTTTTCTAATTTCTTCTTAATTGGATAAATTTAACACAAATATTGTTTAAAGAGAAATGTGTACTTGATGAGTACTCACTCACATCCACTCCAAAGGTAACATGTGAGGTTTCACATGTTTTAAGAAAAGGTGGAAAATGGGAGGGTATTTGTGTCATGCTAAAGTATTAAGAAAAAGTGGAAAAGGTAAAGTTAAGATTAGATAATGGCATATTATGTAATTAAAATGTGCAAATGAGGACAATTGGGTCAAGTTTTTTTTTGCTAAAAAGGGAATGGGTAGTTTGGAGTTGATGGTCCGTTTATAGTAATTGTTAACTTTAGAGTGGATAAGAGGAAGTATTTACAGATGTCTGTTACACATTGACCATTAGATAAATTTTGCAATGTTGGCTATGATAATCAAATATGAAGAGTAAAATATACATTATCAGGTACAAAGTGATAAAGTTCAGTTATACCCTGATATATCCGCTTCAAACAAGAATTCGGGTATGATTAGACGACACAAAAAACGTGAAACTTAACGACCGTGAGAATGCCGACGCGATCTCATGGTTGATTGGATGCTATCCACCTAATGTCCTTGTTTATTCACGTGGTTTGTACGTACTTACTTGGTTACTTCATTTTCCTTGCTCTACGTTTCTTGTCTTCACATTTCACATCCCTTGTGCACAAGGTACTCACTCACTCACTCATCTCCTATTCTCCTTGCTCTTCCTATTATTTCTACTCGTAATTATCTATCGTGTCCTTTTATTCGGTAAACACTCTTTATTCATACTCCGTATATATCACCGGATTCACCGGTGTAAGACGGTCTTACATGACAATAGCTGTGTCACAGTGATCATTTATAAAAGTTGACCTCTCTTATTTGTCAATAATAATCATCAATTGCTAATTTCTTCTGTATTTTTTTTTATAATCAATTGCAGATTTGCAGTAACTATGGCTCTTTCACTTCAACGTTACACTTGGTCAGATTTCAACAGTGGATTGCATCCTTTACTAAAAGAAAGGTCAATTCTTTATTTAATTTAATGTTTATTTTTGTAATTAAAGTCTCTTGTTTCAATTTAATTGTGTTTATTTAACTAATTATTTGATTGGATTTCTGGGTATGAGCTAGATTTTGATGTTCTGTTGTACTCCCTATGCTTCGATCATTTGTTTAACTTTTTTATTCTTTGTAAGCGGTATTTTAATCAGAGGTGAATAAATTACCGCGATGAACTCACTGTGCTGGTAGTAGATTACTGTATGAAATTGAACTATATTAGAGTCAGCTAAGTGTCAGATTTAATACTTACTGACTTACAAACAAAAGATTACTCCGTCTGTCGCAATCATTTGTTTGATGGATTTTTCTGGGGATGAGGGATTTTAAATCTGAAGTGAGAATCAGTCACTTATTTGGCTTTTGTTTGGATTATGTTATTGTAATTCTGCAGAATTAAAAAAGGGTTGGAAAGATCAAAGCTAGTTTCTATTGCGATCAAGAATGGAGATCGTTTGCCCGAAAATCTGTTAATTGAAATTTTATCATGGTTGCCTGTGAAAGATGTGTTACAGTATAAGAGTGTTTGCAAATCATGGTATGCTATTGTTTCAAGTCCCCAGTTTATTGCCAAGCATCTGAAAAACAATCGGGTTTACGATGACAACTGCCTCCTTGCTCAATACTATGTGAGCCATGCTGAGCTTCAGTTATTTGAGTTGTTGGTGGATGAAGGTCTTCGGGTTTTAGATCATGAGGTTCTCTATGACATGCCCATGTATGGATCTTATGTTTGTGGTCCTTGTGATGGCTTGTATTATCTATATGAGTATGACTTTAGTGGCCGCGCTTTGTGGAATCCGGCTATCAATGAGCTTAAAACTTTACCCCCAATAATTGAAAAGCCTGACCCTCCCGCTAACACTACCTATGCTAAGAATGAGGTTTATGGGTTTGGGGTTGATCCAAAAACCGGGGATTATAAGGTGGTTGTTATTAAGGGTTGTTGGAGTACTAATGATGAAGATGTCAGCTACCCTTTGTCGGTCCTTGTTTACTCCTTAAGGACCAATACTTGGAAATATTGTGGGGATTTGGCTCGGGAATACAACTTGGAGAACAACAAATGTTATGTTTTTGTTAAGGGATGTTGTTTTTGGATGGAATCATATTCCCAAGATGAGGAAAATAGTGAGGCGATCATCTCTTTTGACATGGCTACTGAATCATTTCAAGAGATACATGTTCCCGACTATCAGCAACCGGCTTCTAACTGTCTTGGAAAGTTTGATGACTCTCTTGCTTTCTTTAGTGTCCATGACGATGAGAAGAATTTGGATATATGGACCTTGAATCAGGGGTTATGGACCAAGAAATTTAGCGTAGGACCTTTTCCAGAAGTTCAGACTCCTGTGGGTCACTGGAACGATAAGGTTTTGTTAGAGTGCTCCGGTCGTAAGCTAGCCCTGTGTGATCCAAGTACACAGGAATTAAAGGATCTTGGATTTGAGAGAGATTTGTCTTGTCAAGGAATATTTGCTTACATGGAAAGTCTTGTTTCGATCAAGGATAAGACCGAGTCCAAGGAAGGAGAGGAAGCTGAAGCAAATATCGCCCAAGCTTAGCCATTCTTCATTCTCCAACTCTTACTAGCTCAATGGGATTGCTGAAGGTACAACTCGAAAGTCAGATCCCAGAAGCCATGTGTTGGATGCCAAGTGCTGATATAAAATAATGTGTGTTTTCCAGTCGCTTAAATTCGAACAATTCAGTTTTAATTTCGTAAACCATTTATTTGGATAGCAGGATCATTTTGTTGATTCTGTACTGATATAAATGGTATGTATTTTCTCAATTTGTGGATCATTCCTCTTTGTCAGCACTTTTTAAGTTCTTATGAATAATATGCCTTTTCTGTAAGCAATCTGTAGTACTTATCGTCTGTAGTTTTGCATGTTTTCTTAGTTTCCAAATTCTAAGGGAATCGAAAACACATTATTCTTTGATTCTAGATTATGATGGATTAAAGCAAAATGACTCGCTAAAATGCTTCCCACCATTTTTGATGGAAGGTTTTTAAGTGTGTTTTGCATAAGCCTGGCATTGCTGAAGTTTTGTGAGCTTGTTATGTATTTGTTCATAGAAAGGATTACGAACCTGATAAGCCTCTGTATTATTCGGAAATAACGACATTACTGTAACCATAGGCGACACAAATACATGTATACAACTCAATGACCTATGAGAATGACAATTACAATCAAATGTGTCGAAAATGCAATTAGCTAATCACACACCATTGCATTCATTATTAAACTACAAACATTCATTCATCAAATTTCAGCATAATTATCAACAGACGACGACTTCAACAGAGCATTTCCAAGATACTTCAGTAGACCCATATTCAGCTCCGCGGCATTGCTCACAGTCCAAGTCGTCTTTACCTCCGGAGCATCAAATACTTGCTGTGACTTGAACACTCCCTTATTAGATTGTTTAATTACTTGGGAAATCCTGTTCCAGTTCCTCTTTAATATAATAACCTTATCATCAGGAGTGAACCCATTTGGTAAATTATTTAGTACCAGCTTTTCAATGTATCCAAATCGCGCTGCCTCAGACACCATTTGAATGGCAACCATCATAAACTTAGCTTCAGCTTGAACCTGTCGCGCCTTCCCGTTTACCCCTCCAAAGTAACGAGTTTGCCGATCCCTAACCCGGCTTTCTTTCTATCCATTTTGGCTGCCCTTTCTATTGATGCTTAATTTTCCGCGTACTCTGTTATTTTTTGCTGATTTGCAGCACCCTTTGCCTCTGGGAATAGTTTGTCTAACTGAGCAGAAGTAATTTGGCCATTAAAGTAATATGCTCGATTTACATTTTTATTGTTTTTAGCAAGATACGCGACCACATATAAGTCACTACGCTTTAGGCCAAGAGAGACGGTTCCTCCAGAAACTGTGAGGTCAATTCTAAGATATGTGTTTGTGGGTGCACCTATCACAGGTTTACCGGTACCACCATAATTGAGTTTCGGATCCTTGACATAGAAATGCCGAGTATTTAGCTTGGGTGGGATGTGCGAGATCTAGTGCGATTGCATTTGCTATCCATGCTGATGACTGTAGGATGGTCCATGCTATTATGACGATTAGCCAAGCGTTCATTTTTTGTTTTAATGACCTGAATTATAAATCCATTACTACTGACGGAAAAATGAGATGGTGTGAAATCTCCTTAATCCGCCATTAATGGAGCTTGAAGAACACACGGAACTTCTAGAAAGAGAAAGAGTAAATAGAATGAGATATTATCATTAACTTAAGAAGTTCAGTTTACAGGAAGAGTTAGTTATATACAAGAGAAGGATGCAATTATTTACAGCTAATGACAGCTGGATTAGTAACTAACTATGATTAGACTAACTACTTTAGTTAGTGAGTTAGTTAGTCATGTTCACAGATGGCGCCACCAATATTATCATACAATAATTTTAAATCATACTACTCCGTATTAAAACTGTCATGGTCGTCGTACTTTGTTGAAATTATGAAGTACATAGTGTGGTTATGAAACCGTATTATAGGAGAATTAGCGTAAGAGTGGATAATGTTTTGGCCTTTGGGTAAGAAAGTCCTTAACATTTAACCGTTTTATAAGGCCTACTAGATACCTCATTCGAGCCATGGTCGTCGTACTTTGTTGAATCGATATACTCGTATCATTTACTTTTAAGTTTTAAGTACTATAAACAACAATTAACATTGTAGTATTGTACTGACTCTCCTTGATTAATAATAGTTTCGGTCGCGTTGTTTGATCTTGACTTAGCATAAACAAGTAATAATTCAAATACATTAATGCTAATATACTCCTTGTTCTAATCCGAAGTAGCACTAATTTAATTTAGCAATGTACTCCAAAGTTCTATTGACAAGAGTCAAGCAATTGGCTGGGACATCCGTCAGATAAAGTTGTTCGATATCTTCCTTTTGTAGTTCGAGTCATGTCTTAAATACCGCTTGTGAATTTGTGATGCGTGTCATCAAGCCAAGCATATTAAGGACAAATTTTCTGTTAATGACGCTCGAGTTGTTTTCAGATGTTACATTGCAATTTATGGAGGTCATATAATCACACCTCGTCTTCATACGGTGCATCATACTTCTCTTACGCTCGTGGACGCTTTTTTTTACGACAAGACGAAATTTATCGACTTAAACAACTTACTTCAACTGTCATACATGGTGAACCTCAGTGTTATTTACAGATAACAACCTTATTGTAACCTTATTAATTACATTCGTTATTCGTGTTATTCATTATTCAACAGCATGCATTCATTAAGTTTCATTAAATTTGAGCATCATTATCCTCAGAAGACGACTCCAACACAGCATTTCCGAGATGCTTCAGTAGTCCCATATCAAGTTCAGTCGCTTTGCTCACAGTCCAAGTCGTCTTTACCTCTGGAGACTTCAACACAAGCGGTGACTTAAACACTCCATTCTTAGAAACCTTAATTGCTTCAGAAATCCGGTCCCAGTTCCTTTCCAATATAAGAACCTTATCATCGGGATTAAACCCATTTGGAAAATTATTCAGTACCATCTTCTCAATATACCTAAATCGCGCTGCCTCAGAAATCATTTGAATCGCAACCATCATAAACTTAGCTTCAGCTTGCACCTGACGCGCCTTCCCATTGATCGCTCCAAGATAAGTAATAAATTTGCCGATACCTAACCCGGCTTTCTTCCTATCCATTTTTGCTGCCTTTTCAAGTGATGCATAATTTTCCGCGTACTCTGTTATTTTTTGCTGATTTGCAGCACCCTTTGCCTCCGGGAAAAGTTTGTCTAATTGAGCTGAACTAATTTGACCATTGAAGTAATAAGCCCTGTTTACGTTTTTCTCGTTCTTAGCCATTAACCCAACGACATACAAGTCGCTGCGTTTAAGGGCAAGAGACACCGTTCCTGTTGCAACAGTGAGGTCAATCCTAAGATATGTGCTTGTGGGTGCTGCCATTACGGGTATACGTGTACCACCGTAATTGAGTGTGGGATGCTTCACATCGTTTCGGATACTGGTCAGACAATTTGAGTATTTAGCTTGGGTGGGATTAGCGAGATCCAGTGTGATTGCATTTGCTATCAAAGCCGATGATTGAAGAATGGTCCATGTTATTGCGACGATTAGCCAAGCCTTCATCTTTGTGTTTTACCTGTTGCAAAACTGGCTTAGCATTGTGCATAATCAGCGAATTAGATTCGTAATTGTTTAGAGCTGATTAATTCGAACTTGTTCCGGTCTAGTTGTCCATGATACGAGTTAAGTTAAGATTTAAGATCACTTCGGTCTAACTTAGTCCGAAATATAAATTTACCCAAATCCAATCTAGAATAGTTATTATTGTTATAACCAATATTATCGCGCACCAGATATGAAATATGATTTACTAAAAACTCGAGTCATAGTATAAGATACAGATTCAGGTTCGATGTCAATTGTCATGCGACCGTCCAAATCCAAACTTTTTAAGGTGATATAAAATTTATATCAGTATTCGAGTATTAATCATGCATATATATAGAGTCAAACACCGAGAGCATGAAGACTTTAAATGTACTTGGGATGGCACTTTCGATACTCATGGAGTCATGGTAGTACGATTTGAAGTCGAACCTTATAAACAAATCAACTACGATTTCATTTAAAATAACATGCAATTAAATTAAAGATATAAACGTACCTAGTAACTCCGGTTAATTGTACGTAGGGAGCTTATATGAGTTTTATTTAAGAGGAGAAGAATATTTGTAATTTGTGCATGGAAGTCTTACAAAAGTGGGCTATTTATAAGCGTTACGAGGTTCCGATATGAATCGACTACACGGCTATGCCTAACTTGCGTATCCCCCATCGTTCGCTCGTGCCATGTCACTTAAATACTCATACCGTTGAATAAATTTATCATTTTGATTAGTAAAAACAACAAATTTTCTTGCATTTTTTGATAAAATTGTCATTTTCATTCCTAAAAATAACAAGTTTTCTTGCATTAATGTACTACTCTCCTTGTCAATCAAGTGTTATTCAACACTTTCATTGATCTTGACACTGCATTTGGTGATAATTCAATGCATACACCGTTACTAATGTTAAGTCTTTCTTAAGACGGATATATCCGTCTTAAGTTTAGACGGGTCAAGTAGTATCTCACTTTTATGGATAAGACAAAAATGAGATGTCTAGGGAATAATAAGATGGTTGTCCTATTTATGCAAATGGGAATTTGTGTATTAATGTTGTCCGGCCCAGGCCCATTACATGATTTAACATGGTATCAGAGCCCACGGCAAAAACGACCTGGGTATGATGAATTAAACTGGGTCATTATACGCAGCCGTGGAAAAATAACCCGGTTTGCTTTGACGGCTGGGAGTGAGGCGTTAATCCCCCCAGACCGATTTAAATGGGCCTCACATGTGAGAGGGGAGTGTTAAGAAAACCACTCATATATTCCCACATGTGAGAGTCCCACATTGATAGAAGAGGAGAGGAGATATCACTTTATAAGGCAAGGGGTTACTCCCTCTATAGCCAATTGGTTTTAAGAATCGTGAGAGTGTTGGAGGAAAGTACATATTTTTAGAATCGTTGTAAGAATGGCGTATTTAAAGGATCGTCCTACGAATTAAATTAATTATATTAAAAACTTCGCCAAAACTCATTACGATAAAACGATAATTTAAATTAACTGAATAAAGTAAAATAGTCAAGGTAAACTTGAAAAAAAAATAAAAAATAAAAATGAAGGACGTAACTAAAATAGAGGGTCTGATATAACATTTCCCATATTAAACCGACAATTTTTGGAAGGCAAATTTACATAAAACAAATCATCATGATGTAAAGGGTAAACCCATTAAATATACGAACGTAGTACGGGGTAGTATTTGTGTCTTGAGTGAGAAGCCCTTAACATAAATTTTGGTTAAATGAAATAGTTTGAATCAACAATGGCGCTAGAGAAATCAGCTTAGGGAAGTACTCCGTATTAACTTGATTTTGAATTAATAACGTAATAACTAATAATACGAATAATTCCGCCTTAAACTTGTTTCGGAGGAGGAGGAGGTACATAAAACAGGAAATGAGGAGGAAGTGGTGATTTGTAAACAGGTTTATGCTTATGAAACCGAGAACGACGAGGTCTATAACGTCGTGGCAGTCTAGGAATAACACGCGGTCTATATTTGTGTGGATTTCGAACATGTCTTGGAGACGGGGCTGGCGGTGGATATAAATAAACGGGATGGCGTGGTGGTGATGGTGAATACTTAGGAGAAGACGGTGGAGTCGATGCCATTATATATGGTGGAGGGGGGTGGTGGTCGTGATGGTATGTAATTGTGAACGGGTGGAGGAGGATATTTCTTAACCAAATGTTTTGGTGATTGATATTGATATTCTGGTGGGTGGCGGTCGCCACGAGGCTAATAATGTGGTAGAGACGGGGCGGTCGCCGTGGAGGAGGAAGGGAGGCTAAGAAAGATGACTAGTACAACTATTAGGGTAACTTCCATGTAGGTGACCTTGGACAATTTGGTGCCTAAGGTTCCCGTGTTGGTTGGTATAGTTAGTTTTTATGTTGTGAGAGCAACAATTTTGCTCTGATTTATATAGGCTTTGTTCGATCTAAAATTGCAATTAAAGATTAAAAAGATTATTATTATTATTATAGGCCATGTTATTGCATGACATATTATTGACAAGCTCACATCAACAGATCATGGATCACATAGTATGTTTAATGAGTTCACATTATTACATGTGATGACCGACTCCACACAATTATCAATCAACTTTGTTTTGCGGTTACTAGCCGTGGACCTATGTTACTCGGACACGGATACGAAGTATCGTATCCGATACATATCGGAGTATCCGATACGTGATTTTCAATTTTAATAGATACGGGGATACGGTCAAAGGAGTATCTTGACTATTTTTTAGACACGGATACGATACGTCTTAGGTGTACTTTTTTTATCATATTTGAGAAATAAATAAAAAGTTATACTTTATACTGTATTTTTTTATTTTATATAAATCATATACTCCTATTATTATAGTATACCCCACTAATTATCTTAATATTTTGATATTATTATAGTATACCCCACTAATTACATGTCTTTTATAGCTGTCAATCACCCAACTCCCCCTGTCCCACCTTTCTCTTTAAATAATAAAACCCTAATTTTGCTACCATTACGCATTTACACCAGCCGTAACACACTTCCTCTTTCACTCTCTCCTTTTCCACACACATTTGCCCAGCTCTTCTTCCTCACACCAAGATCAAGGTCACGATCAAGATCAAGATCAAGATCAAGATCAGATAAGATCCTTTTCTGCTGTTTTCACACATAAATATTAAGATATTACAGTAAAGCCGTCGTTTTTCCATCAAAATTAAAATCAAGATCAAATGTTTTCATTGTCGTGTTGCCGTGTCAGTATCGTATGGATAATCAGCGTATCCAGTACGTATCCCGTATCGTATTCCGTATCGTATCGTGTCGATACGGAATACGCCACTGAACAGCCGTGTCCGAGTATCGTAGA
>JAYMSF010002001.1:0-10969 GCA_036897335.1 Silene vulgaris
ATATATGTTTTTTGCCAAATAAAAAACTATATTTGGTTAATTTGTAGAATCTTACGATTCTACGATTCGATTTTACCGATTCGATCCTACCTTCCCCATCGATCCAAACTAGAATCTCGATCCTAACAACATTGCTTAATTCATTTCCATGAGTAACGACTAAACATCCACACTCTCTTGGAGATATAGAATCCCACGCGCCAGAACTCCTCGAGTCGGAAAAAAGAAAAAAAGAGAAGAGAAGAGAAGAGGACGACGACGACGAATATACGACACACAGAAAGATCTAGAAAGATCGGAAATGTTGCCGACGTCATCGAAAGGTCTCGGTCGGTCCACGTCATCTTCCCGACAACCTAATCCCGTTTTTCCTCACTATCTTCGTCGCATTATCAAAGTATTATTTCTCTCTTCTTCGATTTTGCATTTTGTTGATTAGAAATTGTTTTTGTGTTTTATTGAATTTCGGTTAATTGAATTGTTGTTATGGATCTGGATGTTGCGAATTTGTGATTTGTTTGTTTTAGTGGAATTTGTGATTGATTTATTGTGTTTTGATCGAGGTTAGGGTTTCTGGAATTGTGTTTGTTGTTTTTGAGGTTGATCGGAAGTGTTTACGAATGGTGTGGGTGATATTGATTGGAGTTACGGTGTTTCGAAGTTCGGAGTTGAAATGTGCAATGTTTAGTGAGAGAGGAGCTGGAATTGATTGATATTGAGTTCTTCATTGTGTGTTGGTGGAGTTTAGGGTTTGTGGAATTGTGTTTGTTGTTTTTGAGGTTGATCCGAAGTGTTTACCGGTCAATGTTGGTGACATTGCTATGAATTGGTAGAAGTTATGGTGTTTCGTAGTTTGGAGTGAAATGTGCGACATTTAGTGAAGAGGAGCTGGAATGAAATGTGATTGATTGTGTGTTTTGTACTGTGTTTTGAATAAGGTTAGCATTTTGATCGAGGTTGATTGTGTTTTGATAGAAGAGATGGAGTGAATTCTGATGTTTTTTGCTGGAACTTGTGGTTGATTGTGTTTTGATCGAGGTTGGGGTTTGTGGAATTTGTTTTTTTTTTTTTTGAGATTGATCGGAATTGGTACCAGTTAATGTTAGTGAGATTTCACGTGTCGATTGAAGCTAATGACGTTTATAAGTTCTGGGTGGAAATGTGCAATGTTTAGTGTAGGAGGGGAGCTGAATGAGGTGTGATGTTCTTTTGCTGAACTTTTTTGTGAGTTTGTTAGGGATTCTGATATGATAAATGTGATACATTTGTACTTATACTGGTTTTCCTGGCCGTGAGCCAGGGGAATAGAAATCGACATTTGATACTGCGTTCGTGGCATCAATTTCCTTACATGTGCGCAAAATTCCCCTACAAAAGTTAATAGAAAGGACCTGATGAGACATTGCCAAAATACCTTATGCAGTAGTATTAACTATGGGTTGATTAGGTCTAGGGAGTGTTTCACAGGAAAGAGTAGATAAGATAGTTTGCCAAAATTTTGACTGTTCAGATAGTTTTTCTCCCATAGACTTAATGATAGTTGCAAAATTAAAAGCTACGACTTCTCCATCTATGTGACCCATCTCTTAGGGCTTGTCTGAATGAGAGGTTTTGGAGAGAAAGGGAGGGGAGGGGAAGGGAGGGATGTGAAATCCCTTGTTTGAATCAGAAATGGGGTAGGAAAGAAATGGAAGGGGAGGGATTTGGAGGGATCCAATTCCCCTCCCTCAAGCCTAACAGCATCATTTCAACAAGGTATAGATTTGGAGCGAAAACTCCTTTCCTCCATTCCCCCTCCCCTTACATTGCCTCACCTCCATTGCCCTCTACTATTGCTTTTTAACACGCCCTTAGAGCATGTTTGATGGTATATTAGGATGGAAGGGGTGCCGATGCGAGGGGACGGAGTTGAGAGAAAGAGAGAGACGGTGAGCAGAGGGGAATAGAACAATGTTGTTTTCCTCAAAAATATTTCCTACGTTAGAAGGATTTTGATTTAGCTTCAAGTTAAATTCTCCTCTCCCTTTCCAAACACGAGGTTACGGTTCACATATCTCCCAAGCAGTGTCCGAGTGCGCTAGGTAATATTGTAAGGTCCGAGCAACATATTGATATTTTCCTATTAAATTTAGTTTAAGTAATGCTGAAGTGGATAAATTTATGTGTTTTCGATGATCTGTCATCTGGATATGAAATTATGATGAAGTTGTTCAATTTTAAACTTTACCATTGCCTAGTGGGATAGGTATTGCTGCTGATTGCTATTGAGATGATCATCTTTTTTATTATTACCTTCACAGAATGTTTTGGTGGATATTCATGAACTGCTATTTACTCTCTTTCCTTGTGCTTAATAACTAAGTTAATTATTCTTGAGCTTATATGTTTCAATGTCCTTTTTATTTATTACAGTGGCAACAAATGGATATTGAGTACTCATTCTGGCAGATGCTTTACTTGTGCACATCACCGAAAGTAGTGTTAGTAATCTTTTCTACCCAATGTGCTCTTAGTTTTTCCCTTTTTTCCCTCTTTTTTGGGGGGGAGGTGTTTGATCCAGCAAAATTTATTTAGTAGTCCCTTCACAGTTGTGTTGTAGACGATATGCCTCTGTGTGGTCTTGCTTTTGAAATTGTGTATATGATTTGGGATCCTTTGCTTTTGAATTACCTAGTAACCTAGATATTCTCCCTTGGGAATTGCGACATTGGGTGAGTCTATTTTATGGGAAAACATGGAAGTACTTTGACTTTGGAAAATTTCTTCATCCTCCCTAATGACTTGCTTGGGATGAGGCCATGAGGTTAATTGAGCTCAAAACAAGTAAAAGAAAAGGGGAAAAGTGTGGTGATGGAAGGTGGAAAGATGGAAGAGAGGGTAATTGTTATCCATTATAAAGGGGGTGGGGGGTAATTCTCATCTCCCTCGTAGGAAAAATGAATTACCCTTGTGTAAAAGTTGCCCTTCCACGCTCCAGCACCACCAATCATCACTTCGTCTCCCTACTTCTTAGCTCTATTACCCCTGTAGTACTTACCCCATCCTAAGCAACCTTAAGGTATAGGGTCGTTAGTGATGTTTGCTTTGAACCTTGTTGACTCATGCACCCTCGCAATTCATTTCTTCACATGTTTTCTCAGCTTAGTTTTGGCTTCATTTATACTCTGATAGATTAGGCTCCTACCATGCAGAGACATTGTCTAAACTTGTATTTCTTTTTCTTTGTGATTTCATGTCATGTGATGAAATTCAATCAGCTATCAGCACACAAAGTACCACAAGCGTAAGTCTTTTGTCTATTTTGATAATTATGTTTTAGCCTTATGGTTTCAAGTAACTCTAGCAAAGCCAGTATTGCTCAGCATGCAGTGCCATACAGTGTAACTCTATTATATCTGATAGTGCTAGTCGATATGGTTATTTTCTGTTCTGTAGTTTACTTTTTGCTTCCCTGAACAAAAATTCTGAACGATTACTTTTTTGTTTCAGAAACTAAGAATCAATGGGCTCGTGATGATCCTGCTTTTGTTGTTATCTTGAGTCTTCTCCTAACAGTTACAACTTTGGCTTATTGTGCTGCGTAAGTCTTTAGTTCCACTTTATGTGTATTGTGCCTATCTTTGTTTGTGGTGTCAAAAATTATCTAGTGATCTAGTTTTCTAAAGGTTTGGAGTCCGGACATATTTGAGTAGACAACGATTTTTTATCCTTCCGCGACCATGGTGTAATGATAGATCTGTATGCGCCAAGAACGATATGAAGCGATTAAAGGACGCTAATCGACCTAGGGCTGACTCCGCTCAAAAAAAAAAAAAAATCGACCTAGGGCTGACTTTGAATATGATGAAATATACACTTAACTAATCAATCTTAGAGACTAAACCCCACTTTTCGGTTTGAGGTTACAGTGACAGTAATTCCGTACTAGATCTCTAGGTCTCTAGGTGTTAACAAGCTTTTATTTCTTAATCTATGGTGAAACTGCAGGTATGACCATAGCACAGGGCATGCAATTTATGTAGTTCTATCAGTACTGCTTTTCCATTTCTTCATTGCTGGAGCTGTTCTGGCAACTTGTTGTTGGTAAGTTTTATTCCTCTCCACTCACCAAACATCTAGGTCACATCTCCATTTTGTTACCGCCCTGTGAACTTGGATTATATGATCAGGAATTCATGAGCTCATTGGTTTCTTTCTGCTACATCCTTATTTATGCTGTGACTGATATTAATGGGCCTGCATGCTCTAACGTATTATACCTAAATATTCTGTATTTGCTTTTACCATTTGGTGCTAGTGATCAGTTTTCCATCGAGAGTATTTTCTTGATAACTAGGCTAACTGCCCTCACCATATACTTGGTCTCAGATGTTTTGGGGTCAAAGCAGTGGGCAATTTTTATTTTTCATAATAGCTATTGTCGAACAAGTGACGATGTTTCTTGCATGTGTTGACAGTGGACCATGAATGCATGATTTACCCTTATTGAGTTTCCTTACCTTTCATAGCAGTTATCTGCTTATAAAATCATATACGAAGTAATATCCTTGCTGCTTACAGTTACATCTGCGATTCCAATATCATTATTTCTTTTCTTTGGCTTTCCTGTAGCCGATTGTGTTCTTCCTATTTGCAGAATTGCAGTTTCTACTGGTCTGACTGCAAAACACAGTAATGGAAAGTTGCGTCTGCTGAATAACAGACAACATCCCCCGCCTAAGCAATTATTTGTTCTATTATAAATTGGATTATTAGTTTATTACTAGTGGTGATGTGGGATGGCTGATGAGGAGAGTATTAGCTGTGAGTCAGTGACCATACTGCATAATCTGTTCTCAGCGCATCTATGTAGAGGTCAATTATGTGTATATGCATGTTGCAATTTGATAATACTAATTTTGCAGTGAATTCTGTACCCAGGTTTTTAACAAATAATTACCTTAGAGAAGAGGCTCCTAATAGTTATGTGGTTGAACAACGAGTTGAATGGTAAGCATGGCTTCTGATTCTGTACCTTTGTCTAACAAATGCAGGATATTAGCCGGCTTTCTCCTTCTTAAGTTAGCACCTCTAATGTAATTCCTAACTGCAATTTTATTTGTTGAAGGCTGTATGCATTTGATGTGCACTGCAATTCTTTCTTCCCGATGTTTGTTTTACTGTACGGTATGCACCCTAGCTTCTGCCTTGATTGCTTCTTGTCGTACAAATTCCTATTCTTACAAATTTCTGATATGATTGACCTTCTGTCTTTTTCGTAGTGATTCATTACTTCTTGTCACCTCTTCTTCTGGCTCATGGTTTCATACCCGTTCTTCTGTCAAATTTGCTTTTCATGGTTGCGGTGTCCTACTACCACTATCTCAACTTCTTAGGCTATGACGGTAAGCTTAATAATTTTTCATACTTGTGTTTTTTACCTGATGTGCATAATGTGGCTGAAATGAAATATTCGTTACAACACTGCAGCCGGATCTTCTGTCTGGAATTTTTAGCTGTTTTCTAGTTCATCGTTTTTTTACCAATCTTTCTACTTAATGCAGTGCTTCCCTTTCTGGAGAGGACTACCTTTTTCCTTTACCCTATTGGCGTTGTTATTATCCTCTCTCCAATTTGTAAGTATCAGCTGACGGCATTGAAAAACTCCGCTGTTCAATTCTTGATGTTTATCTGATTCATTCTTGATATCTTCATGGTTTTACAGTAATATTGAGTGGCTTTAATCCTTCGAGATATGTAATGAACATGTACTTCGGTCACCGGGAATGATCATGTTTGGAAAGATGCTAACAAAAGTGCATGCAATTCAAGCCAGCAAGAATCCGTTGCTTGCTCAGAACCACTAGATCTCGGAAGCTCTCTTGAAATGCAGAAATATTGTGTAGAAAGGCTTTTGATGGGAAGTTGTAGTTTCTTTTCTCGAGGGCCAATTTCCATATTTTTATTTATATTTTTTTCTCAAAGGAAAATAGGTTGCGGGAGGAGGGCATTGTTGTGACTAAATGAGATGTAATCTTTAACAAGCTAAATGTAATTTCAACGACTTGATGTATTGGTTGCTTACCATATAGCTCATCTGCAGTCGAGCTTGCTTTGCTTACATGAAAAATGAAAATATTTTGATCTTGATTGTAGATACACCCTAATCCATTGGTGTAAGCATTTTGGTCAGAATCTCGATATACAGATATAAATGTTCTATATCATACGACGTGGCCATAAAACACTGGCCCAATGTATATACAACATTAGAGTCTTAATGCCAAAATACTTTCGGATTTTGACATGAATAATCTTTTAGAGCTGTCATTGAGTGGCTGCACGTCTCACAATGCAAAGATATAGAAACAGAAGATTAAGAGGGAGACGTAAGATTTACTTTTAAATTGGGTTCAACTATAATTTGGGACCATTTCATCTGATATTGGCAAATTGCTAACTAATTTTTCTTATTTTAACATATAAGACAAATCTTCCCGCGTTAAGCTTAAGATGAATACACCGTCCTAAACAAGGATTTGTCAATTATTCCTGCCTTTAGCATGCTTGTTAGGAATCGTCTTGACTCCATATCCGGAAAAATGGAACAAAAGATAAGACAGTACACGAACAAAAATGTGACAGTTCTACCCATTGTATGCTAATTTGGAATGAAATGCCAATGTATTACGAAGTAATAATTTCGGACTTTCGGAGTATGTAATTATATACGTAGTTTTAAGTTAAGGGTGATGTGCATTTGCATGATGCATGGTTTAGTTTATATAGTGTTCGGAATTAACCAAGCATGCAGAAATTTGGTCAATTACTTCGACTTTTGGTGAATGAATGTTACTCTAAGGCCTAACTCCTAAGCCATCGGACATCAGCACTTCAGCAGCCTTGGCCCTTGGCCTTGAGTGGAGTTTCCCACAAACCAATGAAAATAGTCGATTTGTCATATGGTATACCTGTTTTACCACGTCATTGTACATCAGAGCTAATAAAAGGAGAATCAAAGTACACAAAAAAAAACCAAATTTCAAACTGGTTATGGTGTACGGATGTACACTGAAGTAGTATACTACTCCGTCGATTACTAGGTGTTTGAGTGTTTAACGATTATATCTGTATGTAGTAACAATTGCAACATAAACGAGACGATTAATAAACTAGTAATGTTGTTCTTCTAGTTAAATCTGATAGCATACCAACTCTTAATGAACGCACACTAACAGAACTACTCGAATATTGGTTAATTTAAATTTAATTAACCTCTTTGAAAGATACTTTAATTTCTTGTTCCGAGAAAGAACAACAAAGTGGCTGTAGTTTAGTGGTAAGAATTCCACGTTGTGGCCGTGGAGACCTGGGCTCGAATCCCAGCAGCCACAATACTCTTTTTTTCCTAGTGGCTATTATCATTATTTTTCCATTATTTTTTCTATTTTTATTCGGTGGATTCTTTCTTCTCGTTTCTTGACAAATTTTCAGATGCGATATTCCATAACATTTCTCACACACTTGTTTGTGAGTTGTGATGACTTTTAAACCCGATTTAAATTAAATAATGTTAAAAAGGAAAAGGGGTTGTGAGACGTCACAAGATTGTTACCATCACAACTCCAAGCAACACTTACTAAACATTTTAAGGGTTCCTAACTTCCTATAATGTCCGACAATAGCTATTCTAGTTCTTCTTGGTAAAAAAAACTGACCTACAAAGCCGGCATAAGTCCATCACAATAGTTTTACCAAACTAAACGTGATGCTATAAGCCTATAACATTGATTCCTCACTGTGATGTCCCCCGGTTGGTCTGGAAAGTTGGCTGCCGTACAGTGAGTTTTGTATGAGACGGAATCATCTTACAAGTTCAATCTTCTCGTATTCCTCGTATAACTAGACTTATAGCGTATAGATCGACCAACTAGTAGACCAGGCCACATTCCAAGATTTAGTGGAGCATGGTAAAAGCATGGTGAGATAATTTACTTTTGCCTCGTGAATGAGAGAGTGCTGAGACGGTAAAAATCTTCTCTGTATGAAGTATGAGAAAAGATCAGACCTCCTCATGGGCTCATGGCAGTGTCTCCGACTTCAGAAACCTTGAGGCTCGAGGCGCTCTAGTTAAGACATGGCTCATTTCAGATGGTCTATAAATAGGACATTTACAAGCATGAAAGTAGATGGTGCACTGTATTCCTCAGACTTGCCAGAAAGTATCGTACATGAGTGCGCATATAATAAATATCGGGTGTCAGGACTCAGGACTATTTCTGAGTGTCGAGTATTGGACATGAGTACGACAAGTAATACAACATAGATTGGGCAAAAAGACAGATTATGATGGAGCGAGGGCTGGGCTTCTATAAATCAGAAAAGAACTCACAGAAGACCAGGATAAATTATTGCCGGTATTTTTACAGTTCCGTTATTACAGCATTACGCAGTTGCCTGAAAGACTATTGCCTACGCCCTACCGTGTTGGCTCAGTTCTCATATACAGATATACTCCGTATAAGTTATACTGCATACGTTGAATTGGTGACTGACCACAATCAAAGAACCACATACACTTGCATATCAGTGGACCTATCGCAGTATCGCCCTGTAGTTCTGGACAAGCCATCACTAGCATAAGGTCTAAGACATTCAACTTGTGCTTAGCATCCATTTGTTTGGCCTGTTTCTTGTTTAACACGGATATGCCCGTCTTAAACAAGAATTTATGCTTAGCATTAGAGCCCACAATCAAGCTCAACAGTAGCATCGCTGCATTAGTGTGCTAATTGCTAACCTAAACAAGAATCACCAGGGAAACTAGTAGAAACATTCTGCGGTTCATTGCTTTCAGTTGCGCCTTTACAATAGAACCAATTTACTATGAAACATTATGACTAAGCGAGGAAAGATGTACTGGGAGGTCTGAGAATTGAGATGTCTAGCTAGCCAAAACTGAGCATTAGAACACATAATAAAGCTGAACAGTAGCATTACTGCATTAGTGTGCTAATCGCTAACCTAAACTTTAATAAGCTTCAAGGACAACCTACGTTCACTCCACGAAACAAGAATAACCCAGGAAACTAGTAGAAACATTCCGTGATTCAATGCTTTCAGTTGCATTCAACTTTTTATGAAACGTCCATAACTGACTAAGCGAGGTAACAGGTCCTACTGGGCTACTGGTAACACAAGCTAAGATTCCATTATGGTTCTATTATGCGAGATCTCAATTGACAGCACATAATACACTGGTGCATCCTTAAACAAGAAACACGACCACCAAATTAGCTCATGAAAGGGAGAAAATCGCATTTTCAGCAAGAAATGTACTACTCTCTTCATGCACAAAATGATACCACTGAAAATTTTTCGCCTGTTCCAAATATATTTCATGTCTACATCATAGCTAATTCGATTCATCCGGCAATTGCCCTCAATTTGAAGTTACAATTTGAAAGGTGTAACAGAAATACAACTTCACTTTATTGAATAGTATTTTCAATTCATAACCTCAAAACAAAATAATCTCAAAATTTCAAGCTAACCCCAATCCAATATTCAGTTAAGCTTAAGACGATCTCAAATGAGATTTCGCGATTATTCTGCCACACAGCATTACACCAAACAAAACCACAGCAAACTAAAAACCCGAGAAATTCATCAATACTGGTACCATTTAGTCGGTTGAACAAACCAACTTCAGCTTTTCAGCAGCACCTTCATTCACTGAATACTGCAAAATCACAAAAAACAACACCAACCCATTAACAGAAATCAACAAAAGATCATTTCTTTAGTAATAGACCAGGGTGTTCAGCTTTTCGCTATCGACAAGAACGACTAATTCATTAATCCCTCTCGCCGCGAGTGCTCTCAGAAAAAGTAAACGGCCAATTCAAAAGATACAGAATTAATACAAATCAGCAATTAGATCGAGGGCGTTTTAGCTTAACCAGAGGTCTCGTGTTCGAATCCGGACTAAATAATAAAAAGATTAAATAAAAGCAACCTTCTTGAGGACCCAAATGGAGTGATTATAAGTCCGATTAAGAAGCTCATCCATTGCGGCAGTGTCATTAGCATCAACTTCTCTGTAATTTACGAAATTTTCACGAGCATACTTAGCATAATATGAACGAGAATCTTTTGGGAGAAGCCTTACTAATCTTAGTACTTCACCATATGCTCTTAGTGCTTTCTGCATTTGATTCATACCCTTTTTTTTATTGATTTTGTAGTTATTAAAGAAAAAATTGCAGATCAAAGAGTTGAAATTCAGGGTTGATTTAGATCGGTAGATGTCGGAGTGTTTTATTTTGGGCTTGTTTGTTGGGTTTTCATGAACTTCGGTTCAAGAATTTTTTGTTTAAGACGGATATGAAGCGGGTTACGACTTACGAGTCATATAGTTAGATGAGAAACGGAATGCTTCGAAGATGACAACAACTTGTCCCATCTAATAATATGAACGAGTATTTCACCGGTTTTAAACTTAAGATGGATAGTACCGTTTTACGTGAGACTGTGAGACCGACCAACTGTTACAACAAGTTTGGGGCTTTTGGAAATGTAGATGACCTCGTTACACCAATGCTTAGAGGTGGCCACGAGGCGTGTCGACCAGGCTGGACCCGATCACGGTTTTGGGTTGGTCCAGCCAACCCGGTCTCAATTAGTACCCTTACTTGGCCCGTGGACGAGTTGGGTTGGTCTAGTCCGAGTTAGGGAAGTCAATCCTGGCCCAGCAAGGTCGATGTTCATTTGGGTCCGAGCTAAATTAGACGGTAAGGTGTTTTCAATTGTTTTTTGTGTCGTTATTTGTTTTGTATCAAGATCATCAGTATCAACCCTCATTACTTTACTAGTTAATCATCACAAAATAATTAAACCCTAAAAAAAAAAAAAAAAAAAAAATAATCAGAATAAACCCTTTTTACTTTACTAGCTAATCATTACAAAATAATTTAAACCTACCCCGAAA
>JAYMSF010002002.1:0-10969 GCA_036897335.1 Silene vulgaris
ATTAATTGGTATAATTGTTACTTGTTAGCACTTGCTTTGAGTTTCTTGTTGTTGGTGGTCGTGACAGGTGAGGTAATAGCATATTAACATTATGGAAATTTGATGAATTGACGATGGTGATGAATTATGATGTTGGTGATGAATGTTATTTATTTTTTACGGAGTAGTTTTAGATGGTAGTATGTGTTTTGAGAGAGTTAAACTAAGGGTGTTTTAGTCATTCCATAGTATATTAACTTAAGTAGTCGGGATTTAAGTAAAATGTTGATCGGGAATGAAATACGGTGGTAGATTGGATATATATGGTGTAATGAAGGTGGTAACTTGTAATAAACAAAATACTAGGTGGTAATTTGTAAAATACGACAAATACTAGGTGGTTATTAACAATTTTCACAATTTAATAAAGTAAGAGATAATCTCTTACAAGTTTTTTTTATATATGTCATATCATACGCGTATTGTTATCCACTTTTTAAACTCAAAAGCCATTTTGAGTACGCGGTGCATTAAAGTATAGGTACTTAAGTCACCTAACAATCAACTTAAACTTTTGACTGAAATGGTCGTCTAAGAGACTAATTAAGACCCGTAATTGATATCACTGGATTTATACCTTTGGTAGTTGCCAGTTGCTAGGAAAGGACTTGCTCGTTGGCGAAGTGCCCCTATGATTTGAAAAGATTTGACCGCACATAAATATTAAAGAACTATCAGACATTTGAAGATTTGCTGGGATGGAAAATACTTGAACACAAAAATGTCACATACATGATCCAAAAAAAATAAAACGGAAGAAGAAAAGAGATGCAGAAATGCACCAAAACATTCCCTGCACTGCAAGGCTGCAACTTCAAGTAGCATAAGCTTTGCAAAACGTTTCTTTCTCAGTAATTCCAATAACTAAAACTTTTATGCTTACTTACGTAAGATTGTCTTTCGATAAGATTATCATCATGTATGAAATCCACTTTACTCGTATTATATTACCGTCTCATAAGAGAAAACTGTCTACTTACACATTTACACCTTAATGCATCGTGGCTATATAATCACATTGTAGGCAGTTTTAAGCTGGTGCAGTCGTAGCAGCAGCGAATTCCACTAAATCACTTCAATTATTTACATGGACGCCTCTTGCTACTCTGCTTCCCTCATTCTCCATTTCATCTTACAACCACCACCACATATGGTCGCTAGTTCGTGCGCACTGCGCAGTATATTTCTATAGCTACAATCTCTCCAAAAAAATATATTATTACCTTCCCTATAATTTCGTTCCTATTCAAAACTGTACATTTCGCTCTCTTTCAAATGTTAACTCGTTATACTTATAGTGCCTCTTCAAGTTCTTTCATATCTACTCCATATACTTGTAAGAATATATAATGTATTGTTGATGAAGGTGAAGATAAAATGGCCTTCTTCCATGGAGACGAGACTGGAGAAGTGGATGGACTTACCACACAAGATACTTCTTAGAAATGCTCCTTGTGGAATTCAAATTTTGTTGTGCCTCTTTGATTATACTCATCGCAGAGCACTTTCAGTTCTTTCGCCAAGACTGGGGCACCACAGTAAAATACACCTGCTCCCAACAGCAGTATTAAAATCATCAGCATACATTATTGTAGAGTACGGAGTATAATTTATCTCTTATTTTTGTCTGTTGATTTCGTTGAGATGAGTAATGGTAGTATTTCTGTTGAAGACTGATGTAATGAGCTTTAAGCTTGTACAACATTATCACTTTGCTTTAAGGATATTGTGAAAATGGGCTTACCTATCCTAGCATTTGCATGCTTGGAACCTATTTTAGATAGAACCTTTTTCCAGTTTGGCTTTGCAAAATGAGTACGGACCTGCCATGAAAACAACGGTGGAAAGAGATTAATTCAAAAGTGTAATTGATGACTTCCAAAGACGGGTATTCTGCCATTGATAATAATCCTAGTACACATGTATCAAACTATAAAATTGGACTAGAAAGGAGAAACTAAATAGGTATCTATACCTTGGTCCCAGAAACAATGTCCACACCATTCTTGGCATGGTTGAGAGCTGCAACCATTGTTATGAGTGCGGATCGTGCATCCCCTTCCTCGTATACACTAGTCAAGTAGTTGTGCATCTCAATTACACCCTAATTCAAGTGACAGACTCGTGAGACCATCAGGAAGATAATTCAGCATTCTATGCGAAAAAAATAGGTTAATCTTGCTTTACCCTCTGATCAAGTTCAGCAACTTCATTCATCACCCCTTTGAACCAATCAAACGAGCCTTGTTCCCTGGTAACCCAGTAGAAATAGGCGTTTGTGGTCCTCAAGGTCTTCTTTTGTTTAGGTGAACCCATGTTGAGGTCTGGTACCGGGTAAAGATCAACAGCTTTCTCCTGAACAGAGACATAACAGAAAAAATGCATGTGAAATTATCCATTTGACAACGAAACATGACGGGAGTCTCAGACTCTAGCATTAGACTGCACCAAATACTCATTGAATGCAATGTTAAATATTAGGTATGAATGAATGAGTATTTAGGACAGTCACACAAGAAAATTGTCTCATATAAGTCTTGCTGTACCAGCTTAAGAAAACTGTCTCATATGATGATCGGGGTTGTGAATGATATAGGTGCAAAAATACTATGCAATAATGACTGGCATGGTATAGATTATATTACTCACTTCCTCTTCCTCCTTTTTGATAATGTTGTTGATCAGATCTTTCAGGATACTGATGAATGGCGTTGCACCAATACCAAGACCAACCAGAAGAAGAACATCATAATTACGGTAATCTTGTGCTGGAGCACCATATGGCCCATCTATCAGCAACTTCGGCAAACTGAAAGAGAATTAGTTATCATGTTAAGTATAAGCTACCAGAGCAACCAAATTAAAGCTGAAAGACAGCAAAACCAACAATACCCCAGCGCTGCTATGTTCCCTACAGATCGCAAAGTAAGGGAGATCGGGTACACACTCTTACCTCTGAGCTAACAATAAATATAGGATTGTTCACGGATGACCTGTACTATAATTCTATAAATTGTGATCATGAATCATCAAACAACTGCTGTTTACAGAAGAAAAGAAACGCAGCTAATTCAGCAAGCCTAAAAGCGGTAAGATACAGAAAAAAGAAAAGAAAAAGAAGAATGACCTTTTACTTGTTGTTTCATCAGCTCTCAGCAGCCCACTCCTACCAGGTACAGGAGTCTCACAAGCTTCTGAAAATACTCTCTGCAGCTCCTGTGTCCAATCACCAAGTTTACGGACGTGGATGCTGAGAAAGTCATCTCCAGGTGAAGATGTAATTGAAAATGGGTGCCTGGGAAAGAGCAGTAGTTCATGAATATTCAGAGGACTGTATCTAAAGCAGATTTCAAGTATATTCCATGATAGCCATATGGCTGCCAATCCGTGGTTTGTGCCACATATTAGAAGTGAGGAAAAATCATACTCCTACAAAAGTGAGTCTTGTGTGAGGAAGGTCGTGTGAGACCAAGCCAAAGCTAAGTACTTTCTGCAATTCTCATTTAATATGATTACGAGGTTGGTCTCATACGTGAGACCGTCTCGTATACGTTTTTGTGTTCTAACAGTATCATCCACGTTGTTATATTTGATAAATAAATCTCCTTAATAAGAATATCGATGTTACCAATGTATATATCAACCAATGTGAAGGTTGACAGTACTATGTTGACAGTGTAGATACTAAAGCTGATAAATATGATGACTGCTACGATGGATATGTTAATATGATCCTTATGGCTATATTACAAGTTCGCATCTAGCAGCTATTAATGATTTCATGAACAGCCAAGTCCTGAACAATTATTCTGTTGCATACTAAAAATCACTCAGCATATCAATCATGCACCAAATAAGTCAAACATATATAATTTCTCAGTGTCTAAGACTATTGCAGCTAGAAAGTGGGAGTTAAAATGAAACACGAATCACCCTTTGAAATAAGCTTAAATTATACTACTCATAACGTTTAAGAAAGGTGAGTGAAGAATTACCATTCAAAGGGAGAAACAGCTGGGCACTGAACAAACATGTATTGTCCACTCTTATAACGAAACTGAGGGGGCTTCGACATTTGAAGAGTGAGAACACTTCCTGGATATATAGCCGCCTAATTTAATGAAAACAAATGATCTGTGAGAAAACTTCCTGGAATCCTGGATATATAAAGGGCAGCCCGGTGCATGAAGGCATCCCCGCAAGGCGAGGGTCCGGGGAAGGGTCCCACCATAAGGTGTAATAGGGGCAAGCCTTCCCTTGCCCTTTAGCTAAGTGGCCGTTCCAAGGACTTGAACCTGTGACCTCTCGGTCATACAGCACTTAGGCTAACTGGTGAGGACACTTCCTGGATATATAGCCACACAAATTGAGACAGCACTTAGGCTAACCTTCAGTAGACGGACACTGTACAAGCCAGATCGAAAGAGTCTCAAGGTCCTTTCCCCGGCATACAGAAGCACTGGAACAGCAAGATACATCCACATCTGCAAATCATGGGTAAAAAATGTCACTGAATATATTAGCAACTAAGCAGCTATAAAATGAAAAAAAATAATGTGGCAGTAGAAAGATTACCGTCTTTTTGTACCACTGGTGGACAAGATACAGTTTTATCCCATGGATGAATAGACAAATGTAGACAATGACGAAAAGATGGTGGGAATACCAGAAGGCATTGAACCCTGTGAGTCTATCAAAAGGCTTAGGCAGCTTGACGAGGCCACGTCTAAAATTATGAGTAGCCAGAGTAAAAGCAATCACCATCAAAATGACCATTATGATCCCTGTTACACCTTCCCACCCGCGAACAAGATCCCCATATGTAGGTTTATGACCATGATGGCTAAAGTCACTCAAGTACAGCCAGAAGTCTGTTGTTGATGACCGCTCTAGCCTCACAAAGTCGCATGTTAAATGGAGACCAACATGGAGAATGATACCAAGGACAATGGCCCCAGCAACAGTCTGCAATATATTCAAAATTCATTAATATAGCCACATAAGGAATTCTGAGAATGGGAAAGTTGTTACCTAGAAACAGGTGTTTACTTGTTAAAAACTACTTGTACTAAATAGAGATGAGCACCTATAGAAAGATGGATAATTATGCGACAAGAAATGAATAACAAATCCTGGTTACTGGAGAAACCAAGTAGCGCTAACTCTGTAAATATGTTGAAGCTTTAAGAACTAACAGATGAAAACGGTTTTCCTAGTTCACCATGTATACATCACACGTTTTTAGAGTTGAGCATCTCAGCCTTCAGATGTGAAAGGTTAGCTCCAATAAGAGAGCAGTGAACTTTGAATTAATAATGTCAGAAGTATAGCACATTTTTAGCTCGGGAGCTCTAACATCTCAGCTGTGAAATGTCAAAGTGATCGTTAACAAAAAGACTGTTAAAATACGTTGAACGAACACATATATTAACCTCGACACGTATGTTAACTTCTTAAGCTTGCTTGTATTGTCGGCTTATTTCTTTCCTTCATAACATAATAACTTAATTTCCGGTACTCTCCCGGCCTCCAAGACACTACTTAGACAACGTTTTCCTCCATCAATATGTTACGGAGTACTATTTTTTTTTGAAAATAATATTTTGTGAAAAGGTATTTTCATAACAAATGTAAATACACACAATCTTATATTTTACTTCTTGGTATTTTTTTAATCTTTGATCTCTAAAAAGCAAATGTGGTGGTTGAATCTGAATGGACAAAGTATTATTTAAAAGAGTTTCTAGTAAATCTAGCCTATGCTATTATAAACTGAACTAGGGCAAATGAATTTCATATGATCAAACAGAAAAAATGCAAAGAAGACATGTTCTGTTTGTTGCTACATCTCCTCTAGTTGACTATTTCAAAGTTAAGCCAATACTACGGTAATTATGCTGTCATTTGTGGCGCGGAATTATTGAAGTGTCCATTCATTCATTAGGCATAAGTCCTTTTCGTATGCATTATTGTGAATGGAATTTGGTACCTTCAATAATACTCCGTATGGAGCTTCATAATTTCAGCTAACAACTAAGAGTAAAATAAGAAGTTTTAACAGAAAGAGTTTATCATCACACCAGTCAATCATTTGCTATTTTCCCACTTATCAGCTTTATATACGTGGTGGGCTAACCCATGCCCATTACTTTGAGCACCATGTGAAAATGGGCCATTTGGCTTCCCCGTTACCCATTAACAAAGAGAACTTTCATTGCACATGCAATGCTTGACTTTGAATCGAACATGATGGTGAAAGATAATAATACAACTGACAATTATTAAATTCATTCATAGTTCAGACCGAGTCCAAAGAATACGGATTTATTCATAATTATTACTGTATTAGGTTCCTACGTTTCCTTAGTTAAAGCCACATATACCACGTTGAAGTATGGTTCAACTGGGTACAATGCATAAGATTATAGCCAAAAACACGTGTCTAATAAAAAAAAAGAGAACAAATAAAAAGCTATTTTTCGGGATAATTCGACCAAGATACAAGATTTTGGTTAGCCTATCCTTATATAACAAATGAAAGCCTAAAAGTGTCCGTTGTTACATACTCCGTAATTCCGTATATCCATAGATAAGAAGTGGGACCAAATATATGCATGACCCATATAATGTACTTTGGATTATGGAATAAAGTGACATAACTTACAAGTTCAGTCATTCAATGCAATTCTCGACAAATTTTTAACATGGCCATTTTTAAAAAAAAAATCTGTCTTACTAATATAAGGGTATGGTTGCGTATATCAAAGTCCCTTTATCCCTTCGAGAGTTATCGAGACTTTGGGTTAATGTTGTTGCCCCATATTATGTGAAATACTTCTATAAAGCAAGCATTAGGAAAAGAGAATGGAGTTGGTTTTTACCTTGTGAAAGTTGATATTGTCGTCAAAAGGCACGGTGTAAGCCAGTCGAGTGGATCTAAGCCAAGTTATGGTATTTCGACAAACAGGAAACAGTATCAAAGCCATGTTGAGCTTCAAGGTTTCAGCTGCGCCCTTAGCCGTAGTAAGGCAGTAACCCATGACATGAAAGGCGCTCTTTCTTCTGTATTGAATAGATTTCCATATAAATAGGGCTATCATGATCGAAATCCAAAGACTTAAAACCCATATCCTCTTCCAATTATCTTGTAGGAAGTACAACATGTTGGTCCTTATCCTTTGTATTGGTGTCCGATATCTCAGTCCTTGTAAATTTTGGCTCAAGGCTTGGCTTGTATGACTGAGTGCCTGGCTGTAGCTCAAGTACGTATCCTTTTGCAACAGAAGTGTCTCCAATTGCCATAACTGTAAGCATTATTTTGTCAAGCAATCAGTTAGTAAAAGACAGTATGAACACCATCTTTTTTAAAATCTCTGCATTTATTTCACCACAGTTGGTTAGCGTATTAATTCAGTCATGCGCATCCTACTATCCTAGTGCGGTATAGCAAAGATTTAATCGAATCCATGTCACATGCATGATGGGTATACCAACTAAACTATTGGATTTGCACGTGGCAAAGATATGCACCACTGTACTTGGCAAGCTACTGCTACTGCTACTTTAGTCAACGCTATAAAGTAGCCACGAATGCATATAGCATTCACATCACTCCACAAATGTTCTGACTTTGCTAGTAAAGTCAAGATCCACCAAAGCAAAGTGCCAACGTCACTCCACAGATGTTCCCATAACCTGTTGTGGTATTATGTGTAGAGATGGTCAGGGATTGGTTCATGACGAGCCAAGTCAGCCGGTCAGGTAAACTTCCTCAGTTCCTCGAGTAGGATTGGTACATTGGCTAAACACATGTTTCTAACCCCTCAGCTGGCTCACCGCATAGTAGCATGCCTGATTAAACTGGACTAATCTTATTTTAACATGATGAACAAAACCATTATAAAAATGACTCGGAGGAACTACACGAACACTGAGCGAAGATTTTTTTGGACTCCTTACAATCTTAATGGTAGTAAATTTATCGCAACTTCAAGAAATGTAAACCCAACCATCCTGCGGAAAGTGGACTATAGAGCCTACTCATTAACGGACTAAATCTCCCCTACTCCCCATGAGCGGTTTAACACAACACATGTACAGCAATGACTGTTAAGAGTGTCTAATGGTATGAGGTAAAAAACGCTATTTTGGTGAGTGATTAATGAAAAAAAAAAATGTATTGGTTTATAATTTGTGAACACAACTCATGCACACCTATGACTATAAGTCTATGGCCAATGCAGCCAGTAATGCACAATTTATCTTTGGTCAAAGTGTCAAACAATGACTTCACAGCAAGAAGTCACTCAAATCGTAAATTTATTTTCCTAGCTTTCATCATTTAATGTTCTCTTCTATTAATACAACTAGTTGACAAGGAGTGGAAATAATGTGGGTTCCCACTTCATTTGTGATATGTTTGGCCAGAAATTCAGCACACTACCCTTTGCTTTCAAGCAAGCAAAATAGCATATGAGTCCTTGTTGGCTGTGGCACACTTGTAATGACAAAAGATAATGGTAAGCATGTAAAGTTGAGAATGACAGAAGAATACCTCGATATAACCAAGCCTTTCTGGATCCAGTTCTTCCATGATTAAAGCAGCGTATTCCTCTGCTTGCTCTTTTAATCTTGATAATTTGTTAGCTGAAGCACTTAACATTATGATCTGCACATCATTTCAAATATTTCAATCTCACATTAAGATTTTTCCTAAAATGTTTAGTAGCATTAAGTAAGAAACTAAAAGTTCGCCTTAGTGTGAGCTTTTAAGCGATAACATATCATATCGAAAACATAACAAATTACGAATTTCATTTGACCCTAAACAGTGTGATTACATAACTTCTGGCGGTTTTTTCACAATTGACTTACTGCATTTCAGTCTACACAACAACTTCACCCTAACATCTCAAAGGCTCTCATCAACGATGTGATAATGGGATCTGATTTACACAATCATACCCCTGTGTAGAAATCAATGTATTAATAGAATAACATGTAAAGAACACTCCGAGAGTCCAAGTTATAAGCGCATAACATGGTAAAGTTGACCAGTTGGTCTTTTCCAAAATTGTTGTACGGTAACAGTGGTCGATAATGCGGAGTAACATGTATACCTCATTCCTCAATACGAAGTATGAGATATAGTAGTGTTGACAACCAACCAGAAACCAATTCTGAGTTAAATACACACAGTGAGGTTGCATGCATTTAGCATTCTAGCCCCCAGCTCTTTGAAGTTAATCCCTTGCATAAAAATAGGCAACTATATACGTATAACAATTTTATATCGAGAGTTTGTGGTGGTTTGAAATTATGAATATCATGTCAGCCAGTTTAACAACTCCCAACACATTCTTATTTTCCTTTCCCACAAAAACCCCAACATTTCTAATGAAAGAAAAAAATCCACACGTCTCATATAAATTTGTAAGAAATAGTAGATGAGAAAGCGGAAGGGAAAGTTGACTCATGCTCTAGACATAAGTTTTGTATACTTGTATACTCCTCTAGGTTAGTCACAATTTACAAGTAACAACACAATGCCTTTTTATTTATTTATCAATAAGTCCCTCTTAAGGCATACGGAGTATATATTTGTGTTATAAAACGGGTCAAATAGCATACAACTTACATAGATAAGTGTTTGTATTTCGCTAATATCTAAAACATTTTGTTTTTCCTTATTTATGCCACTAATAGATTATTGACTCATTTTAAGTTTAAAGAACAAATTATCAATTTTCAAATTAGATAAAATTATAATTGACGTACCAACTACATTAGTTCCGTGTATGATTTTTCCCTACCGACAAAAAAGATTACAAAGAAATGAAGTCACCTGAGGAGGTGACAAAGTGTGCCTTATCGGCTTATGAGCTTATCTTAACAGTCACAATAACAACTACGTTAATTAAATCTAAGAGGTGTGCATGGAGAATCTCCCTGTTATGATGAAGAACATGGGTAGCGTAAGACATGAGCAAAGCTTTCACATTTCAATTTCTTTTTTCTTTAAAAGAAAAAACAAAAGAAAATCTTTGGTTTATGGAGTATTTCATAATAATTGGAGTAGTTGGATTAATACGTAGAATTTCCGCACATCATCAGCCACCGCATTTGGCCTAACCCAATGTATTATTATATTTTATTAAGAAAACATGACACCGGCCTACTTGACTACCTTTTGTTTTTCCGGAACAATTAACCAAATTTCATTAGAATAGATTATAGAAGAACAAAAACGAATAGGTGTAAAAGCATCCAGAAGTACTTTAATTCTAAAGTAAAACTTAAATACTTTAATTATTTTACCTCTTTGACTTCTTCTTCAGTCAACCGACCATCGTCATTTTTATCCACCCTTCAAAATACAAGAAAAGGTAAACAGTCATAAAAGTCAAGCTTTGGGATATTATACAAGACTCATTGCATGCAATGCAAGTGGTTAAAAAATACTCCTAGTGTTCAAACTTAAAAAGTCAAGCTTTGGGATATTATATCAAAACGTTCTCAATTTTGACTTACAAGAACCTTAATTAAATACGGAGTATATAGTAGTACAAAGTAATTAAGTCTAGATCGAAAGTTACCTATAAAAAAGTTTAGATCAAAAGTAAAGAAGAAAGTCGTCTCTAACTTAACCAACCTAGAAGATTTGAGTTAAAACTGTATCATACGGAGTAATCATCTAGAGTCAAACCAAATCACAAAAGTCCAAAATTCACTAGAAAAGATTTGTTTGTCAAATGACATATAAGAACGACACATTTCAACGACTAACTTTAATACCTCTGTATTAACCACTAAATTAAACTTATATACTCAATGTTTGTGCAACCTTAAAAGCCTTGCAATATGGCAAGGAATTGAGAGGTCCCGGGTTCGACTCCTTACACGGGAGTGCTGCGGTATTACCTGCCATCAA
>JAYMSF010002003.1:0-10968 GCA_036897335.1 Silene vulgaris
ACAACTTCATTTGCCTTCATTGCTGTGAGCCAGAAATTTGGTACTCCTCTCTCTGGGGAAAAAAGTAGCAAGGAAGAATAGTTAAAAACTGTTGAAATAAACCAGAGTACTAAAATACAGAATCGACATTTCATAATAACACAAATCCTCATTTGTGACAGTCACAACTATTCCGTCACAAGCTTGTGACCTCATCTGTTTGAGGTCACAAGCTTCTGACATCACAAGCAAGACGGTCTGGAATAATAATACCTTGAGGAGGTATATAAGAGGACTTGGGCATTAACTTGAAACCATAATAAACAATCTCAGATCTCTGCAGAAAACAGTATGCAAATAAATAACTAGAATTAGCGAAAATAAGCAATCAACATTACGAGGTGTCTAGGCCTAATCAGAAAGATAATTAGAAAGCGAACCTTTGTGTAGAATGGTTGAAACTTCTTTTGGTATGTATTTTCAAGTGTTCTCCTCTTCTCAAAGTGCTTGGCCTCAATATCATCTAGATCACTCTGATATTTTAGAAAACAAGGACTAAGCATAGCACCGCAGAGCGACTACCAACTATTGATTGATTGAAAAATAATACGCCAAGAACGCAGTGGCGGAGCCAGGATTCTCCGTTAGGGGGAGTAAAATTCCAGTGGGGGCGAATTGATAAACATCGGAAAATTTCAAAAAATTTAACTAATAAATTCAAAATTCCTAATATCCAGCGGGGCGACCGTCCCTGCTAGCCCCTCTAAATCCGCCACTGCCGAGAAGTCCAATTGGTGAACGTAAAGAAAGAAAATTACCTGAATCAGTTTCAAATTTTCAATTGCTGATTTGTTCTCCAAAAACTCCAAATTATCCATTGCCTGTCAACATACATCATGAACAAACAAAATCAAAAAACAATAGCAGGAGAAACTTGGCGCCAAATCGAATTTGAAACGAATATTGCTAGGAATTATTACCAGCGCCGCTTGTTGATGTTCTTTGCAGGACAATGCGTGCCAACGCTGCATGGCGCGGCTTCCTCGTCGCTCGCTTTCTATCTCCTCCGCCGCAACTCGGTCCGAGTCGGATACTAACTCGGCGCCGAATCGTTCGTCAAACGGCGAGTTCCGGCCGAGTTGCTCCCTGAATTGTCGACAACTTCGCCGGAGCGACGGCAGCGTAGAAGGTGAGAATTTCGAAGTTTATCAAGTAATTGTATTCGCCGGAGCGACGGTAGCGCAAAAGTTGATGATACGACGTCGTTCTATATTCTCGTAGTTTATCGAGTAATTGTCGTAGTAATTCTTCGCCGTTGTATCATTGGTTGATTTTCGGACTTCCGGTGAGAATTCCGGCGGAATTCGAGCTGAAGGATATCAAAAATTGGCGGAAATTGATTTTTAGAGAAGATTTTCCTTTTCATATTTTACGAGTATAATATCATTTCCTCCTATTTTTGTGGCAATCTTTAATGAAGATATTTGACCTATTTTCAAAATATTCCATATGATTTATTTACATTTACAGCAAAATTCACTTGATTTCAATTTTGGATTTTGTTTTCGAATTTTCAAAATCTACAGCTCTTACTTCTCAGGCTTTACTCAATGGAGAAGAAACTATCGCCTAGGGTTCTGCAACGCGTCCAAGTCTTGAAACAGATTCAGGCAATTTTTCTCTCTTTCCGTTCCTCGGTCCCAATCATTTGTTTTAACTTTTTAATTAATGCCTAGGGTTCTGCAATGCTTGTTTGATAATCATGTTCACCCTTTGGACATCTTGCTGGTTTTTAGATTCGTTGTTTTGGCGATATAGTTGATAAGTTGCATTACGTATTCAATAAGTAGTCGAAATAACTCTGGACGAGGACGAGTATAGAAAAAACCTCGTTTATACTGTTACGTATCTGTACTGTTACTGCCTCGATCATACTGTCATAGTGATATTAGCAATTTAGCTCAGATCAAGGCCAAACTGGTTTCATTACGTTAGTTTAGCTCGCTCTTTATTAATACAAAATGCATACAGGACCGGCATCTTCTCGTGCCTTTTAAATTTTGATTCATCACATCTATATATATATAATTGGAAGTCTCGCTTGGGTGCTACACTTACTCCTTGTTTTTATGAATTACTGAGTTGTATTCTAAAATTACAGAGCGATCTAAGTGAACTTGAGGCCGAGTTCTTTGAGACGAGGAGAAAACTTGAAAATAAATACCAAAAAAAGTTTCAACCATTCTACACAAAGGTTCTCTTTCTACTTATCTTTCTGATTGCCGATTTCATACCTAATTCTCATGTTTTTCTCCTTAGCCTAGACACCTCGTAATGTTGATTGGTTTTTTCATTTAGTGTAGTTATTTATTTACATACTGTTTTCTGCAGAGATATGAGATTGTTAATGGTGTATCTAAGGTAATTAAGTCCTCTAATGAACCAGCAGATCAAGGGGTAAATAAACCTGCTGAAGGTATTATTATGAAATGTCGATTCTGTAGTTTAGTACCCTGGTTTATTTCAACAATCTTTTAACTAGTTGTTCCTTACTACTTTTTTTCCCAGAGATTGGAATACCAAATTTCTGGCTCACCGTAATGAAGTCAAATGAAGTTGTGGCTGAAATGGTTTGTAAGCGTAGCCTGTCGCTGTATCTGTGTATCCGCTGCCCTCTTATCTTACTCCCTCCTATTTACTATAATCACTACACATTCCAAAAACGGATTATTCAAGTAATCACTACACTTCCTTTTTTGATAACTTTTACTCTTATTTTATTCACCCCTCTCTCCTATCACCAAACCCCACACAACTCTTTTACTCTTATTTTATTACTTTCTTTAATGTTTTGGCCCACAATTCCTTATTTAACTCCTAATAATTCATCCCTCCCTCCTACAAACAAACCCCACATTTGTCCTTCATTGTTTAACTACTAACTTGCTTAAGTATTGTGCTCAACCTCTTTGTAGTGAATATAGTGAATTGGAGGGAGTATAATAACAAAAAATAATTAAAAAAACATAACTTAAAATTTTAATCAATTTGACCATATTTTTTATTTTATTTTTGCATCCCAATTCCCAAGTGGTCCCTTTTTTTAAGTCCTATATAACTTCATCCAAATACCTTCCCCCCTCTTCCCAAACACACTCTTATGCTCCCCTGTTTTGCTCTGTTTTCCCCTGTTTTTCATACCACAAATATCTAAACTCAAACATTTCCAATCAATTTCCATCAATTTCCGACTCGATTCGCGCTATTTCCACACCGATGGACAAGGAATTCTTCATGAATGGAGGCATACCACCACAACTCCAATATGATCAACAATTCACATCCACAATGCCAACATGGCAATCACTTGCAAATTCAATAGAAATCCAAACAAATCAATCCCAAGATTACTTGTTCTCTACTCCACCTCCCACCGACCACTACGAGTCGGCCTTAAGCTCCATGGTTTCCTCCCCTGTCGCCTCAGCCTCCGCTCTCTCGACCGACAATTTCATGATTAGGGAACTCATTGGCAAACTAGGCAACATTTGTAATTCCAATGAGTTACCAAATTACATTAATGGTGGCAATTGTAGTACAAATAACTCATGTTATACTACACCTTTAAGCTCCCCACCTAAAATGGGTCTCCAAATGCCAAATTTGGACAATTTTGTTAATGAAAACTTTCCAAATTTAGGAAATTCAATTGGGTTAAGCTCAAATTTACCTGCAATGCCCGGTGATCCGGGTTTCGCAGAGCGGGCAGCTCGGTTTTCTTCTTTTGGGAGTAGGAGTTTCAATGGAAGAACATCAACAAATCAATTTAATAAAAATGGTGGTGATTTAGTTCAGAGATCATGTAGTAATTTAGGTGGTGTAATTGGCAAGATTCAAAGAGTTTCTAGTAGTCCTTTACTAAAGGAAGAACCTGGATCTCAAGTTGCCAATTGCAATACTACTATCAATGAGAGGAATAAACAATCAAGAAATTCTTCGGTATCGGGTCGAAATCATGCAGTAGAAAATGGATCAAGTAGGAAGAGAAAAGCATCAGTTTCTAAGGGAAAAGCAAAGGAAATTGAGTCTCATTCTAACAAAGTATGTTTTTTCTTTTATTTGCATTGACGGTTTCAGATAATGATTCATGTCAGTCGGCCTCAATGCCTCATAACATTATTGTTGTTGTTTTTGTGTCTTTAGTTATTTCTTTTCATTTTTTTATCAAATATGGACGGTTTAAATGATGATTCATGTCAGCTGACCTAAATTATGTCGGGATTTAGGTACCCGAAAAAGAGGATGGTTCAAAGGCAAAGAGAAGTAAATCAGAAGAATCTAATGGTAAAGAAGAAGAAAACAAAGAAGGAGATGATAAGCAAAAGGCTCCTGAACCAGTTAAGGATTATATTCATGTTAGAGCTAGAAGAGGTCAAGCTACTGATAGCCATAGTCTTGCTGAAAGAGTAAGAATTTTACTACTCCCCTCGTCTTTGTCGTTTATTTACCATTTTTTTATTCTCTATGCAGTGTCGCAGTGATGTTTTAATTAAACGTAAATAAATGACTTGAATAGAGGTGGTATATTTTGCCCATAAAAAAAGTGAAAATATGAAAAGTGAATATGTTTGACATTTCACAAACATTGACTTTATGTATGTTGTCATGAACAGGTTAGAAGAGAAAAAATTAGTGAAAGAATGAAGCTTCTTCAGGATCTTGTACCAGGCTGTAATAGGGTAATGCATTTTTTATTTTAATTTTTATGTAAACATTTTTTTATTTTAGTATTTCATTGTAATTCAAGGATTTTTAATCTTACAATCTTTATATAGTTGGTTCATTTAAGACTTCTATGATGATATTTATGTTAAATTATTTATTATTGTAGGTGACGGGAAAAGCACTTATGTTAGATGAGATTATTAACTATGTACAGTCGTTACAAAGACAAGTCGAGGTAATTAAGGCCTCTTCTCATCTCTTTCATTCACTAATGTGGTCAATCGAATACTAGTATAGATTTCGGACACCAATCTATAAATTAGCTGATACCAACTCATAATGTGGTCGCTTTACAATAATTATGATACATCATACATCAACGTAAATACAATTACAATTTGGGATTGGATTTGATTGTGAAAGTTTGTAACGAAATTGTTTGACTAACTAATATCCATATTATTTATATTTTCAGTTCCTCTCAATGAAGTTATCAACCGTAAATCCTACACTAGACGTGAACATAGCTAACCTCTTTACAAAAGATGTAAGTTCAACTTTTCGCTTCCTTTTTAATTCACCTTTTCTCCTATTTTTAACCTTTAATTAAAAAGTTCGGATTTACGATAACTTTAAATCGAACTAACCTTTTATTTTGTGGAAAAAATTTCAGGGGATCCAACCAAATTGCAGCTTGGCGCATCCAATGTACCCAACAATGGTACCAACTCAATATGGCCAACCCCATCAAAATCCTTTAGGAGATTGCATACCAACCATTGGGGCTACTGTCCCATGCCATATGGACCCCTTAAATCCTACACTTAACCATAATCATTCCTCTCATTTATCTTCAAATTCAATTCATCCATTCTCTAATTCTCTTCCTCAGGTAATCATTTATTTTCCGGTCCCACATCACATAATCTCCGTAAATCCATAATAATATTAACGGTTTTTCTAATATGTCTGTATAGGTTTATAATGGACTACAAACTTTTATTATAATGTAAATTCTAATTGAAGCGGTTTTTCATTATCCCTCAGATACAATCATCATGTGAGGGGGACCTTCAAAGTATTGTTCAAATGGGATTTTTTCAAGCAGATAATGGATTTCAAGCACAAACTTCACAAGGTAGTGAAAATTAATTTAGCACAAATTATAATATGACACGGTTTTTCTGTAAGAAAGTCATTCATTTATTATGTTACTAATAAATGTTTTTTTGTATAAAGAGACCGTCTCACGTCTCACTATTGTGAAACCGTCCTACACGATAATTACTGATTAATTACTGTTTGATTTGTCTAATGTAGGGCCAAATCCAACACAAATGAAAATAGAGTTGTAACAACCAATCATCAATCCTGAATATGATGTCCAGAAGTGAATGAGAGCTCTCATTCTGTATATAGAAAGAGACTTTGAGATCAGACTACTGCATGATTTGTCTAATCAACCAATATATTTTTTTTCTTAGTTTTTTTTACCTTTTTCACTTTGTATATCTTTAATTATAATTTTTTTTTTTTACATTTTCACTCAATTTTAGTGTCATTAATATCCCATGTAAAATTGTAAGAGTAATGCTGCAAAAATTTGAGCTTGCACCATTTATTTTACCATATGAATTTGAATGAGGAAATAATTTAGAAACTTTATCATGTTAATGTAAGATATGAATTAATTCTTTATCTTTTTATGCGTTGAAACAGACAGAAATTATTCTTTTGGTATAAAGAAAGTAACAGGGTAAATATATATAATGTTGACGAGGTTTGAACTCGGGTCTGTTGGCGAGGTTTGAACTCGGGTCATGTCTCTGACTCATGAGCACCTCTCTCATGACTTACCAGCTAAGCTAACGAACATCTAAATAGACAATTATCTAAAGTATCTAAACTTGCGGCCTAATTAATATCCAACGTATATTTCTCCGTCTTAATCACTAGATATCCTTAACTAATTAAAGTCGATTACACAACATGCATCAATAATTTTGTGATAATCAAGAATATCTTATCTTAAATCATTTGTATAATTGTACTAAACATAATGCAGAGTGAAATTGATTTGTAACATGAATACATGATTGGTAATTATATTTTTAAAGATTCAGGTGATGCTTTAATTAATGTTTTGGTGAAATTGTCTGTTGTAGAAAGCTTAATCATGATATATAACCAACTTCCATTGGTGGCCTATGGATCCTTTGTATCATAATCATAATCTTATTGCTTTTGGTAGAGTAGTCATAGCAAGAAAAGATTGTCATAAGCTTTAAATCATTAATAAATCACAAATTATAACATAGGATTGTTGTATGGTACAACTACTTAAAAAGTGATTATGTTACATTATTTTCAGCTGGAGTTGATGAAACCTTCAAGCTCAAGTGTATCTCCATTAATGGAGGAAAAATGAGTATAGAAGAAGAAGTTTCTAGAGAGAGAAAGAGTTAAATAAAAGAGAGATTTATTATTATTTGCTTAACTTAGAAAGTTAGTTACACTATTAGTTATATACATGAGTTTGTTATGGTCAACTCTAAGTCAACTGTGCAAACTAATACTTCCTCCATTCAACTCCACTCTACTAATTTCTTTTTTCACGTTTGTCAACGCGTGTTTTACACGCTAAATATCGTTAGATACGTATTTGCAAAAATTATAAAAGTTACATATTTTTAATGTACTCAAAAAGACGAATCAAACAAGATCACACATGAATATATTTTCACTTACGTATCGAGAGAAAATCGAAATTAAATCCACACTTATGAATAGTGTACAAATTTGATATAGGTAGAGTAGAGTTGAATGGAGGAAGTACAACCCACTGGGTTGTCTTTAAGCATTAATGACTTACAACATATTTTTTATTTCCAATAAAAAAAGAGAATCTCAATTACCAACAACTTTTTAGGTTTTCTAAATAATTACTCCTCTCTCCAAAACATATTAACTATTTAACTTCCTTTAGGATAAATGGAGTACTCCGTAGTGTTTACGTATTACTTTTTTTTTTTCGACAACAGTAAACTGTTATAAATAAAACTATTACTGTATATCTATCAAACAACATAAAAAGCTTCCCATACTCATTCACACAATCACCAATACCGTGCCAAAAGCCCAAAAACGTTTTCAAATTTTGTTTCAACTCAAATGTTATTGATGCGGCTATCTCATTTACATCACAAAGAAGCTAAGCACAAACAAACCGCGAAAGATTTAGGACTTACTATCCGATTTTTACTTTGAGAATGTAAATAATGCTTCTTGATTAGGGATGTCGATGCACATAATGCTTTTGATAGATGAAAGTACTGTTGTTTTTTCTCTTATTTTGGCTTTAATTTGTTGTTAGAGTGTTTTTGATAGAGTTTGGTTGAGTACTTAATGGGATTAACAGATGAATTTTTAATGGTTGTAAAAACGTATATCTAGTTGTTTTCTAGTTGATAGAGTTTGGTTAAGCAATATGTTGTTCAATGGGGTAAGTAAGTTTTAGTAGCATTTAATAAATTACCACTTAGTTATATTTATTTACAATTTAAAGTCTAGATTCCTTTGGAAATTTCCTCTTTTTATTGGAAATACAAAAAATGTTACAAGTCATTAATGCTTAAAAACAACCCAGTGGGTTGTATATATCAAAACCGTTATTTTTATTCTTGTACTTGTTATACAAAAATGTACAAATCAAAGTTAAAATAATGAAAGAATAAACCTATAGTTAAACTACCTATACATTTTCCCCTATTAAATCAAAAGAGTTTGTTAGCAAACTCTCCTTTAGGGCTTCCATCCTCACTTAGCCAAGAACAACTTGATTCACTCACAAATTCCCTAAGCTCGGATACACTTCTTCCCAATTTCAATGCCATTTTCATTTCAAACAATTCTCCATTTTCCCTCTTACCTAAATTACCCTCTTCAACATTATTCTCAACATTTTCTCCCAATAAACTACAAAAACCAGCATAATTCCTATACATCTCAAACACCATCCCTACTTGTCCACCATGTTGTACACTATTCACCACACTAGCCATAGACCCGGCCGTGGCCGCCACAAGCCCCGCCCATGGACCGCCATGGCCGGAAAAGGCCGATGACACGGCCGCAACTCCCATGAGTGTTGGACCTACTTTGGCTAAGATTTTATTAAACTTCAATGCTTTATTCCCTAGTCTAATATAATCTTCTTTGTCTTTTCTTTCTATAATTCCTACAATATCCCTCAATTCCTCCTCTAAATCCTTACTCCACCCATTTTTCCCATCTTTCGCAACACCGTCATTAGTATTATTATTAACTAATGAGGGTTTATGACTCGAATTAGGCCACCAAACCGCGGGCTTAAGCGTCTTAGGGTATTTATCAAGCATGGCACCTAAGAGTGGAAGAGGGTACGCTCTATCCAAAGCTAAGACCTTCGCCATAGCGTCTTCAACGTATTTTTCACTAATGGTATCGAGTGCAAGTTGGGTTTGGATCTCGGTTTTTAGTTGCTTAAACAACCGAACAGCAGTCCGTTGTTCCTCAACCAATTGAGAAGGCTGGATTTTATTCATAAGTAATACTACCCCAGTTGCTGCTGAAAACAGTACTACCGAAGATAACTTCAACGGTAATGTATGATCCCCGCCCATGCTAGCTACACCCGCCATGGTTGCGGCCGTTAACGTGATCATGTTTAGTGAGTTTAATAGCAATGCATTCCAATTCTCACGTTGTTCACCAACGTTGTGGTGCATCTCAATTCTATCTAGTACCGCTTCAAGGACAATGTGGAGCTTAAGAAGCGTCTTTGTTCTTGTGTTAGTGTTAATACCGCCGTTGTTTGTTGTGTTCTCCAATGGAAATGGTGTAGTTTTTGTGTTTTTATTGTTGACGAAGATGGTATTTGATCGATTTTGCTCTCTCGATCTTTTATCGGTTGGAGATAATTGTGGAGTTGATAATGCGGATCTAATTGTCGTCCGACGATTAAATATTTGTGTTGTTTGGTAGGGTAGTTTTGTAAATATTGTCATTGATGATGACGAAGAATGTAAGGTAACAACCATACTGTATACTGTATTCTGTAACAATTACGTTGTTTTTGTTATAAAGTGTTTAGTTTCGATATATAAACAGGCAGGACGATCGATGTTAAAATTAATATACGTGGTTGTTTTAATTTTGAATGGCGAAAATAATGTTATTGTTGTAGGTTTAGATGAAGAAATGTTTTGGGATGATAATGTAGGTGACCTAGTGATTATATATATAGAGGAATGCAAATAAACTTGGTAAAAGAAAGGAAGAGCATGCAATTGGAAGATGTTGACCGGTGACATGAAATGTACCAAGGTGGTTGCTTTGACTAGGCACATAGAATGTTAGAATGGACCTTTTCGTACTAATTTTATTTTTGTCAAGCCTTGACCTTTTAATTTGCATACGCCATGCGATCATCTACGACACATTCCGATCAAACCTCTTAAGTCATTTTCATTAGTTATTCTCCTATTATAAGGGCTTGTAATCGATTGGTCAGCTTGATTAAAAGGACTTAATTTGGTGGCTAATATAATAATTAACTTTATTACATTACCGGCACAGTTGATCGACCTCGGCTAGCTTATTAATGCTTCGATAAATTAATAGTTTTCGAATTAGATTAGTTTAATTTGTCGGGTCTTAACTATTTTACTTAGCTAGTTCATTCCGGTTTTGCTTAGTAGCACAAGACATTAGTGAATTGTTGTGTCGGTCAATATTCTGATTATGATAATTGTCATGTTCAATTAATTAACCAAATATATTTTTTAACTAGATGTGGCCAATCTAGCTTAGTATGTATGCCCAGGATAGCACGACCATCGTTCCATCTCCTACGGATGTGTGATTGGGCCGACTTTTCACCTTCTCATGGACGGTTCTCCATAACGTGGTATGTGTGCCATCCGAACATGTCCAAAGCTATTACTCCGTGATAAAGAGGAAAAAAAGAAAATGGTCCGGTGCATTAGGCGCTACATGCCCGGAACCCAAATTTAGTTAGAATTAGCCATGAGTCAATCATACCTGAGCCGTCCCTTGCCTCCCTCACGGGACAGGATGGCCAGCCCTGCATCGGTTTGACCTATCAAATTTTTAACTTAGAGTATATTGTATTCTGTCTATAGTTATAATAGCATTTTGAACAAAGTAGTAATGGATTTTGAATTCTTTTTTACTATTCATTATTATTCAATTTTATATAGGATT
>JAYMSF010002004.1:0-10967 GCA_036897335.1 Silene vulgaris
AAAAAAAAAAAAAACCTTTTGTCCTAGGTTCTCGTGAAATTAATTTTTTTTTTTTTTTTTTTTTTTCGATAGGGGAATTTATGCATGTCTTCTTAATCTGATAAAATTAAAGACAAATTTATGTGGTTGTTCAATCTACATACTCAGCCGGTTGGAGACGACTATCTTTTTTGGCGCAAGGAAATTGCCGAGAGTAGCCGACAAGTAAGGTACGTAATAAGTATGTTTTTGGATGGCGCCACCGGATTGTACCGAGTCACCCTCTCGTAGGGACTCATTAATCATTATAACCTACCAATTCAAGGTCTTAATCCAAATTAATGATTCATCTCTTTCTGTATATGATTGCTTTGTTCTTAATGCCCTAAATAAAGGAAAAAATATGTTCTTTGTTGATTTGGGTGTATTATTTGAGAAAATAAAATTCATATGCTTTTGTTAATTGAATATAGAAATATACTCGATTTTTAAATGTTGTTTTATCATCGATCTTGAAATAGAAGAGAACGGTTTAGAGTTTAGGCAATTAACGGTTGTAAGTAAGACTTACTGTTTTAGTATTGATCTCGAAATCATTTGTTACAGCCACTTACGGTTTAATGTCTCAACTCTCGAGCAAGTCATAAATGTTACTAATACTAATTCAAAAATCGATTGATGTAATCTTTAAAATCTTTATATGGTGATTTGTTTTACTTATGATATGATGTCGCGACCTAGATTTAATACAAAGTGGAAATTGTACATGACAGGCAGATGAAAGGAGAAGATTTAGATGGACTTACAATTGAAGAGTTAACTCAACTGGAGAAGCAGATTGAGAAGGCGTATACTCGAATCCGTCGAATGAAGGTTAGTCTGTGGTTATCATGTATTTATGTTTATGAATACAGCCAATTCAAACAATTAGATTGAATTAAAATGTGTGAAGCCAAGCTATCAACTTCGAGTAATTTTTTAGTTTCAGCTAACTTTTCAGTTTTTCGTTAATTTTCCAAAGTAGAGCAGCCTAAGCCTATTGATACTAAAAATATGATCAAAATTGCATTCCATCGCGGTTAAACACACCTACATAATAGTCTGGAGACTATATAATCAGGATATAGATTCTATAATTCTATAACTTTTGTGGTTAATTCTTTTCGGCTCCATATCATCGTTATAATTAAAATGGTTTGCTTACGTTTTTATACGCCTAGAGAAGATTAAATGAGGAGAATCTTCGATACAACTGATTAATATTTTATTAAACTTTTGATCACAAATCTCTCCATGCTCATAATTTAATTTTCTTCAATTTCGCAAAATGAAAAATGTAGAAAATCTTTGTGAACTAGAGATAGAACTCCTCACGATTTACTCCGTATGTTTTATTTTGTTTAGGATGCCAAGAATCAGAAAGTAATTATCGACCTCAAACGAAAAGTAAGCTCCTTTCTCTATTCTTTCTTAATAAGTCGTCTCATTATAATTTTCTCGTGTCATTTTTATTATTACGGAGTGAAATGATTTATCATACGTAATAAATAAAATGATTTGTCCAAGGCAAATAGTTTACGTGCTCATTGTCTTTAGACAAATTTATTTACGGAGTACATAGTTAATCAATTCCCGATTTTCGTTGTCCTATTTGTAATCCAATTTTAACCTAGAACCAAAATGATGATGGTGTCGTTTAATTACAATTGCTAAATACTAATCATTGTCTTATTCTTGACCGCCACAAAAATAACAGGAAGAAAAATTGATGGAAAGCAATGGAAAGCTGAAGCAGAAGGTAAGTATTACTCCGTAGTTCGTTGTATAATAAGATTGTTATATATGCTTATCACATTATACAACGATCTTATTTAAGCTAAGTTTACGTGAATATATTCATTAATGAGGACCTTAATTAATAAGTTACTTACGCAGGTAAGTAAAAATGTCCGAGGAACTGAAGAGCATTGGACGACAAAACAATTAGATTTCGACATTAATCGTGAACAAACTCATACCCAAAACAATGTGTCTTATGACACCTCTCTTAGGCTTGGGTTTGTTTGATTATGATTTATGAACCAGAATTGTAAATTACGGCCTACTATTTTAATTACTTGCATTATCCAAATAAAGTCATGATTTTCAACTTAACGGGGTTGAAATAATGTTACTCACCTATCGTAGATCAGATGGGTGTACTACGTTTGTAATTTTTCCTTTTATTCCTTCGCACTTGAATTTGGTCTTGCTCTTCCATCGAATGTATGCGTGGAGACGTTGTATGGTGTAATATTTTCACTTTTCTTACCTTTTGAAAGATTGGAAATGTATACTACTCTGAATAATTATTATCCGATTGGCGCGAACGAAACAATCAAATTTAACCAAATACAAACTTGGAAAATTCTACATGACATCCTAGTATTTCCATGTTTTATAAGTTGTACCATTATTTTAAAATCAAAAGCTAATCACTAATTAGAATTCTTTGTCACGACTCACGAGTATTGAAAGCGTCAAACTTTACTTTTTCAAATTGATTATCTTTTCACGGTACTCGATAAAAAAAAGCTGATTTAATTTTGAACTCCTGAAAAGAGTTACGGCTAGCCAAACTTTCTTACTCGAATAAACTTTAATTTGATAGGTCATTTCTAGTAATTGAGAGTTCAGAAAGTAATATTTTGTCCTAATCGAATGTCCTTACAAAACATTTGGACTGAAAAAAATGTTTCCATTCGGTTTACGTTATGCCATTCGGTCCACCGATAAATTTGTGGTCGCCTCGGATTGTATCAATGCAGTTAAGTGCATCCTAAACAGTGATTTACCTTGTGGGCCCTTTACTAACATTATACTTGAGTGTAGGGATCTACTAAAGGCCTTGTGCCTGAGAAGAGAGCGGCTAATAAAGTTGCGAATATCATCGCCAAGTTCTCCATCAAAGATTCTAGTCATTATAATGGTTGTTTTACTTGGAGTTATGCACCTTCGTTTGTAATAGATTTATGTACGCGTGACTTTATTTTGGCTTGTAGTTGTACGCCTTTAAACCCTGAACCCCCTCCCTGAGGTACTGATGTACTAAACCCCTTTTTTATTTATATTATTTGCACTTTTCGACACACACAAAAAAAATGTTTCCATAAACCATAGCCAAAAGTTCCGATATCTAATAAAATGTAAAAATAAAGGTTACTACTTACTAGGTAAATATTTCCTACATTTTTTTATAATATATTTATTTTACAATATTTTACATCATCATTTTTTACAATATTTTGAATGTTAAAACGCCAAAATCGTAACACCACTCACATTTTTTCTATTCTTACACTCACGCTATTTATCTCTCATTCTTTTTCCACTAATACTAAATTAATTCAGTTCGATTCAATTCAATTCAATTAACGTAAAAAAACAATTTCTCATTAATCATATATTTCTCGATTCCGATTACAGTGACTTAAAGTTGATGGTAAAAAGGTAAGGATGGATGAGGAGTACGATGTAATTGTGTTAGGGACTGGTCTTAAAGAATGCATCATCAGTGGCCTTCTTTCGGTCGATGGTCTCAAAGTAATGTCTCTTTCTCGGTCGTTTAACTGTATTTCATGCAACGATTATTGTTATTATGGAGCTTTTATACGTCATTTTACAGGAGATAATGGTTAAATTACTCAAGTTACGTTGTTATTGTGTATTTCATGCAACGATCAATGTTAAGATATGTAATTGGTGTCAAAAGATTTAATTGTTTTAATTCTTGAATAAGCGAGTTGCATTAAGTTATTGTGTTTTGTTTTTCACGTTAATACAACGATCTGACATAAGACTATGATTAAATTAAACTTTTGTTATTGTTTATACCGTTTTATGTATCCACTTAGTAGTGGCAGATCTTGGCGCAAAAAAAAAAAAGGTGGTAGCTTAAAAAGTTGCAAAAGAGGCCGGAGGCGAAAAATAATTTTAATATGATAAAATGTTTTTGTTGAAACAGGTTTTGCATATGGACAGAAATGACTATTATGGAGGAGACTCTACTTCTCTTAACCTTAATCAGGTGCCCTTTTATATATGTCACACCTTTGCTCAGATAATAGAATAATTATTACTACATAAGACGGTCTTTCAATATGATACCGTCCTAATTTAAATAAGTGTGACTGATAAGATGACAGTCTCACAGTTTATGTATGACGGTCTTATTCTATAATTGACTGTTAAGTGTTAATCACTTTGGCTTGGTTATGTGTGCCCTAAATAGCTATGGAAGCGTTTTAGGGGAGACGCGCAGCCTCCGGAAAGCTTGGGTCAAAGCAAGGAGTATAATGTTGACATGGTACCCAAGGTATATATGTATGTCAACATTATGTTATTTTTTTCACCTTTGTTACTCGGACTCGGCTGTAAACATGTGTACCTAGTCTAGTGCACGCTGTTTGATACTTTGATTCTATTCGATTTGTGTTTACAGTTTATGATGGCGAACGAAGTATTAGTCCGTATTCTCATCCATACAGATGTGACTAAATACCTTAATTTCAAGGCAGTGGATGGTAGCTTTGTGTACAACAAGGGCAAGGTGAATTTTCATTTGATAATATTATTCTGCTATAATATACCCCGTCCTGGTCATTTGTTTACCTTTGGGTTTGGCACAAAGACCAAGGACCATTTGTCAGGATTGATATTGAGTGACAAGTGGACAATGAATTATATGGATGATCAAATTATTCTTTAAATATATTCTCAATATAGAAAGGTAAACAAATGAATGAGATACCCTAAATGGAATATGTAAACAAATGAACAGGATGGATGGATTATGTTTGTTTATACCTGATGTTGTTCTAAGGTAAATTTGTAAATCTTTTGTTTAAACTGTTTGTGTTACAGATTTACAAAGTTCCTGCTACAGATGTTGAGGCTTTGAAGTCTCCCTTAATGGGGCTATTTGAAAAAAGACGAGCTCGAAAGTTCTTTATTTACGTACAAGATTATGAAGACGATGACCCGAAATCTCACGAAGGCCTAGATTTGAATCAAATTACTGCCAGAGATCTTATCAAGTGATTTTCCATCCCTTCATTGAGAAAAAATCCTGTGTGCATTTGATGTTTACTTACTTGCGGAATGAATCAGTTAAAATTCGGTTGTTTTTTTCGTGTAGGAAATACGGATTAGAGGACGACACCATTGATTTCATAGGTCATGCCTTGGCGCTTTATCTGGATGATAGTTACTTGGATCAACCCGCCTTGGATTTTGTCAAGAGAATGAAGGTATATTTTAACAAGCACTACAGATGCAGTCTCCTTTTAAGGCATTGTATCTGATCATATGGCCTTTTGGAATGAAGTTGTATGCAGAGTCCTTGGCTCGTTTCCGGGGAGGATCTCCTTACATCTATCCATTGTATGGGCTTGGAGAGTTGCCTCAGGTAACAAACGTTGCGTTTTAATTATTTCCTTGATCGCTTTTGTGATATAATGCCCTCTCACTTTACAGTACTTTCTGTCAGGGTTTTGCTCGTTTAAGTGCAGTTTATGGTGGAACTTACATGCTCAGCAAGCCAGACTGTGCAGTAAGTTATTGCATTCTTCTAAATTCTGGGTTTCCTTAAATCTTCAGTGTCTGTTTTCGCGAGTATAAGAAAGGTTGCAGATTAGCATTATAGCATTCCCGGGGAATTAGAAAAGCCGTTGGTTAATAAGGGACTAAGGATAGTAAATATGTAGTCTGGTAATTTGTATGACAGGTAGTCTTTGACGATAGTGGAAAAGCCGTTGGTGTTTCATCAGAGGGAGAGACTGCAAAATGCAAGAAAGTTGTATGTGATCCTGCATATTTACCTAATAAAGTAAGTTCTATAATTTCTAAATAGAGAAATCTCTTCATTTTTCTTCATAAAAATCTGCTAATTTATTAACTTCTGATGAAACAGGTACGCAAGGTTGGCAGAGTGACTCGTGCTATATGTATAATGAGCCACCCTATTCCCGAAACCCATGATTCGCACTCAGTTCAGGTCATTCTGCCCCAGAAGCAGCTTGGTCGTAAATCAGACATGTATGTAATTTGTTCGGAAAACTGTTTCTTAAATCCAACCAGTGTTATTACTAATAAAACTTGTATTTCATGCTAGCATCATTTCAATGACTGAAAACTGTGAACATTTGAACCTAATTCAGGTACCTATTCTGTTGTTCCTACACTCATAATGTAGCTGCAAAAGGCAAATACATTGCTTTTGTTACAACTGAAGCAGAGACGGACCAGCCTGAGGTTGAGCTTAAACCTGGAATTGATCTTCTCGGACCTGTCGACGAGATCTTCTATGATGCCTATGATAGATATGAACCTGAAAACAGCCCTGAATCTGATAGCTGCTTCATTTCCACTGTATGTTGCCTTTTGAATTTCGGTGTCCAGGCTCTATATGCAAAAAATTCTATGTTAAAATCAATTGTTTACGTTTTATTTTAGGCATGTGGTGCGCAACCACATGCCTAAAAGAATGAATTAAGTTGAATTCTATCTGAAATACTAATGAATTAAGTTGAATTCTTGCAGAGCTATGATGCAACCACACATTTCGAATCTACAGTAAAGGATGTGATCGCGTTGTACAGCAAAATAACCGGAAAGGTGAGAAATACAATCCTAGCATAACTAATACTTCCATCTCCTTCACTATCATGCTCTTTAGAATCATTGCTGCCATCATTCTTGGCTTTTAAAATGCGCATCTTGGGAACTCGTAAGTCTAAGGCTCAGCGAAGCAGTAGACAGAAGTACAGCAAAAGAGGCATACCATTACGCAGTTAGCATTTTTCTATTTTGAAAATAAGAGTCTACCAAGATAACGCGCAAGTGCTTATTAGGCGCGCAAGCGCTTTTGCCTCGCACCTCAGGCTGTTGTCGGCTCGCTGCAACTCAAACCTTATTAAACTAAATCGGTAAACATCATCATGATCTGAGTTTTCTCTGTCACAAATGTTGCAGGAGCTCGATCTTACTGTCGACCTGAATGCTGCAAGTGCTGGACCTGACGAATAAATCAATCAAGGCCTTGGTTACTCACTATTTTACAGTGTTTAGTAGTACAGAGTGCTGTGATATAGCATACATTCTTATAGTCGTTATTTCAAGTTTCTCCTTACTTTCCTCCTCTCGAGGACATAAAACTTACAATATTGTGACGAAACAGTTTGCTTCTGTATTTGCTTTTAACCTTCATTTTCAAGAGAAAGTCTGGTATAGGTTATTTCTGAATTCTGATAATGGTGATCTTTTATTAAGGCAATTTTTAACTTTCTTCCTGATATTCTGCAACATTTTCCTAACATCCCTTCGAGACTTCGAGGTCTTATTCAGAAGATGACTTATTCATTTCATTTGATGTAGAAGGAGTGATAACACTTGTAAGGACATATTTTAATGCTAACAGTATTCGAACTCATATCATAAATAACACCTGAAATCCTAAACCACGGAAATCATATAGGGTATTATTCATGACCTGAGTACAAAAAACATGTAGCATCAGGGTGTAGCTCCTACCCCAAAAAAAAAAATCTGGAGAAGAACCGAGTATTAATGAGGCAACTGGATTACCGCATATATTAGTACTCAAGTTCGAACTGCTTTCACTTCAATGTACTAAGGATTGACGGCCTTTAGGAGAGATCGAGAGAGGAAAAAAAAAAGGTAACAAATGACCAGGTAATGAAATCTCAACAGTGCAAAATAAATAATGAATGAATCCTGTCGGAGTAGCTCCGACAGGATTCAATCAACATCAACAATGGTATATGTACTGTACAATCTTTTATTAATAAATAAATGATCTTTCACTCTAAATAAAAATATTGAGTTAACAATCACATTAATAAACATATAACAGTACATAGATTCACCAGTTGCAAGACATTCTTTCAATTCCTATCCTCAATATTCCTATCCTCAATTAATAAAGCTTCAAGCTCCTGCTTCTTTCGCTCTAATTCCTGCAGTAGCAAGGAAATCAGTGTCGATGTTAGTGAATCACTTCAACAAATTTCCCTTAATCCGACTCGAGCCTTTTTTTCAGGGAAACGAGGGGCATGATCAGGATAATACATAAGAATCTTTTATCAGATTACAATAGAGAAAGTTGTCCCCGTTTCTTTTGAGTATACAGAGAAAATTTCAGCTGGTTTTTTGTTTTTTTTTGGCGTAGAAGGAGCCTGTGGCGGAACCAATATTGAAAGTTTGGGGGAGAAAAATCTCAACGGAGGCAAAATAGTAAAATACATAACGTAAAATGGAAAAAATAAAATCAGAAATTTTACACTAGAAATTTCAAAATTTTCGTTGGCAAGTGGGGGCGACTGGCGAGCACCCCTGCTACTCTGCTAGCCCCCCCAATCCGCCACTGGAAGGAGCCATAAAGAAGAATAAAGGCAGGGAAGAGTGGGATCTAATGGCAATAAACCTGATTTCGTATTGAATCGCGCCTAACTACCTAAGAAACTACGGAGTATAACTGTAAGTCTCGAGAAACGAGAAACTTATAACTTTTTACCTCAAGATCCTTTGTTGCTTGATCCCTCGTCATTTCTTCTGTGTGTTCAAGTTTACGCTTGAGACAACCAATGCACAAGATTCCCTAAGGAAAACAGTGATCATGTTAGAAGAATCTCGGATGGCTTTTTGGGATACTCAGGGGTTAGTACCTACGTTAATAAGCCAAGAAACTCTTTCTACTTTCTAGTACTGAACTTACCTTGACGGTTTGTCACTCAATCTCAATACAGACCAGCTCTCTAGAACTTGTGAAAATGACCATAATATTAATAGCATGGCAGAAGATCTAATGCTGAAGATCGGTTGAACACTGAGAAGGCAACATAAGATCGTCCAGACATACCACTACACCCGGAAATACCAAACTATCTATACGGGCTTAGCTAAATAAGCAATTAAATCAGCTCAAATTCTTACCGATATAAGATACACCACACCGCATGAGAGAAGCAGGTAGCTTGCTATATTCTGCAGAAGCGCCAGGTCCTTCCGCTGTCCCTTATAGTCTGGGAATGCCCTAGTCATGACAGCAACACTAGGCAAAGCAATTCACAGCTGTTAGTTCATATATGCTGTTAGGTATTTAGTTATACAGTTATGCTAACATAGTAAAAAATCTATGCTCATTCGGCTAGTGCCTTTTAAGCATGCATGTACAGAACCCCGGGAAGAATCATCAATATTCAAAATCATATTGAAGTTACCACTAATATTTGCCGAGTACAACAAACAAGACAACAGTGTGCTCTGTCTTCTGAAGTCATCGCATTCATCAGTCTCGAAAATATTAGTCCATATATGCCTCTGGATGCTACAACCACAGGAGCTCTCTAAGTATTTCGTAACAAAGCAATTACTTAAATAAACTGCATCACATCGCTTTGCAACCTTAAAATCCGTTTAGCATGACAAAAACAATGATGAGTGATGAGAATCTTAAAGATGAAGTTTGATCCTCTTATTATTTACCAGCCCTTTCTAAACTCCTTGCAGATCAAACATGAACGAGAAGAAAAATGAATACATGTTTGATAAATTACAACCAGGATAAGAGAGTAACCTATTGGTTTGTTCATTTTCAAAACCATTCTTACTAATTCTCAAACCTTCCAAAATCCAGCAAACGGTCAAGGATGACTAAGCAACTTCCGTTATAATGTATGCATAGGTATCTAATTATCTATTAACTGAAATCACCAACAATAGGCGCTATTGCGCTAACTTACTAAATTGTGAAAGAAGTCCGTAGCAAGATGTTATGCCTCAAAAGGAGAAAAGGTAACAGAAGAAGCAGAATGCAGAACACAAAAAGAAACAATGCTTCACCTAAAATTCTATCAAACGGAAGCTCACAGAGGGAGTGACGCTTGACGAGAAACAATGACTAAGGCAATCATTTTAAGAGGGGGATGTGGAATAAATCCTTTCTGAAGCCCTGAAGGTACTTTCAGCTACAGTCAGACTTGTGTAGCTCAACATTTACCTTCAGGCCTATAAAAGGCTCCCACATATAGAGAGGTTTTTGAACTACATATGACTCGAATGTTAATTTTAACTTCCTCCACACTCTCCCTTCCCTTCCTAGTTTTATCTCGATTTTGAACTTGCTACTTTTGTACTCCGTAGTTCTTAAAAAGAAAACCTTCAAAAATGTTTGTTGCAGTTATCACAGGAAGACAGGAACAGCTCTCTGATAACCATATGTCAAGGAACATCCTCTTCACTACAAAATTATACACCGGAGATTTGGTATGCGACGGTAATAGACTCCTTGGAAAAGAAAGAAGCAAATAATATAGTGACGATGCAAATGCAGAGTACAAAAAAGCTATGATTCAGTTACAACAGGTTTATGATACATACAAGATCTGCAGCATGCCTCTACCGGGCCAATATTCCAATACCTGCAGCATAATACAAACATATTACTCCCTCCATACCAATTTTTATTGTCCGCTTCCCTCCAAAAATTTATCGCGCAATTATTGTCCGCTTTCTTAATTTGGTAAGTGAAAGTTAAAAAAATCTCCAATATTGCCCCTAGTCCAGATAATTTAGCTACCACCCCATCTCCTTCCCAATGAGTATTGCCCTCGGCCATTCCGTTTAATTCAAGGGATCGTAATTGGTATAGGGGGACAATAGAAGTGGGATGGAGGGAGTCCAAATAGTGCAGCAAACACAAAAAATTTGAAAAAAGCACCCGTTCATAGACTATACATCTGAGGTAGTACCTCTTATAATTTATTTTATGAGTTTTATTTGAAAGTTTTTGAGTTATGATTTAAATATCATAAATTTGTAGTATAAAGTTTTTGAGCACACACATTAAATTAAAAAAAAATATAATATTGCTCAAAAACTATATTTATAAATGTTAATATGCTCAGAAAAAATCTATATATGCTCAATAA
>JAYMSF010002005.1:0-10967 GCA_036897335.1 Silene vulgaris
AGAATACAATCCTTGTTCCCAAACACACCATTAAAGGATTTGAATAATTTATCGACCCTAGAAGTAGGGGTTAGCAGTGGGCCAGACCTAAATTTCTTAGTGTTGGACTGATTGGTCTGAAGATCAAAATTCCCAAAGATAAAGGACCTACCAATCTAGGGCCAGATCGACTTTTATTCCGTCTGGTTCATTCTTGAGGTCCAGCTCCGTCCTACCTAGGGGCATAACTCGAAGCTTTCCGAAGTGTACTAGATTGTTTGACGGAGAACATTTTTTACCTACTTTTTAGCCTTGAAACAATCTGTAGTTCTCATTCTGTATGATAATTATATGTCTTGGTCTATATTTAATCTTGATCAATATCTTTTATTTCTTGCGGCTTTCATTTGCTTATTAAATTTATTTGTTTGGTTCGCCATTATTGGCAGCTCTTCTCACATTTAGGCTTTCGAATATTCTTCTGGAATCTCTTTAATTTGGTTTCTCATCAGGTCAATGGTTGCCTTTCTTACTTTGACAAAATTCCTGATGGGTTTTATATAATATATGGGATGGATCCCTATGTATGGACCATGTGTGCTGATTTACAAGAACTTGGGCGCATTCCTTCAATTGATACTTTAAAGTCGGTGGATCCTGTGGTGGAGTCTTCACTTGAGGTTGTTCTGATTGATCGGCGGAGTGATGCCACCTTGAAAGAATTGCTGAACCGAGCAGTCGATATATCTTCGAAGTGCATAACTTCTGAGGATGTTGTTGATCAATTGGCGAAGTTGGTGTGGAATCGGTTGAAGTGAGTCACTATTTGATCTTTTGCTTTTGAGGGTTTTTCTTTTTCTTTGCTTCTTTTCATGTTTTGTGAATCATCTTCCTCTGACATTAATTCGATCGTTCACAAGGGGCGCAGCTTCAACCAGGGAGGAGGACTTGGTACCCATGTGGGAGGAGTTTAGTGCTGGTCTCAGGGATTGCTTGGGTTCTGTCGTGCTTCCAATTGGCAACTTATCCGTGGGGCTCTGTAGGCATCGTGCGTTGTTATTCAAAGTATGTTGTAATTGGCTTTATGTACTATCTGAATTAAGTTCTGATCTTTCCTTATGAAAGCAAGCTCTCCAATTGCTCTCTGATAATTTTGTAGCATTGCTCTTTGCTTCAGGGTTTGGGGATGTAGTTCAGTTGTGGTTAATTGGAGTATACATTTTCATTTGAAACTTGGTACAAACGGTTGACCTCTGTTTAGAATTTCATGCGGAACTGTTCAAGTTACCCTGTTATTATACTGTCTACTATGAAGGTTATATTGGTAAAAGCCTCACTTCTGAAGGGCATTGGTTCAACTGGTTGCAGGTCCTTGCGGATGCAATAGATTTACCTTGCCGAATCGCAAAGGGTTGCAAGTATTGCAGTAGAAACGATGCTACCTCTTGTCTTGTAAGATTTGGGTTAGACAGGTACACTGTTTTGAGTATTTCAAATCTTTATAGTTGTTGCTTGTGTGGTATCATGCCTTGGTAGTTGGTAGACTACCCCTAGTTACTTCCACTAGGTTGGTGAAGCTTTCCTTGCTTTAGCTAGATATTAGCATGTGAGAGATATTAAGTGATCATCTAAACGGTTTAAAGAGAAAAAGCTGCCTATGTGGGAAATAGCATTTGAGGTTTTCGACTTTATGAAAGCCTTACGAAATTTTATGTAATACTTATCAAAACAAATGGCAAGATTTCTTGACGTTTTTCTGCTCATGACAACGCAATAGTGTAGGCTATTAGCGGCTTTTACCTTCTCATATTAGAAATATTATGTTCCTAATAAATTTAGAAACAATATATTGGCAGACGATGAATGTTACATCCTTTTCTATTCCTTCTGCACACTGCGGGGAAATTCTTAACTTTAGTCTTTAGATGCCTGCTGTATGGTAGCTGTTAGGCAACTAGGGCTGGAGGTTTTATCCAATCCCATTAAACTTTCCTTCCCAGTATGGTAAATGATCATAGCGTTACGGCTTATATAAGAGCTGCTAATTGCACTTTCCTTATGCGTTGAACTTTAGAGAAATGGTTTTGGAATTATAGAATCGAGAATTCACAAATTATCTTGTCCTTCATTGAAATGTAGGCGCGGTTGGGGCTGTGTTTGTGTTATAGTTCAATATTCCAATATATTATGTGTGCCTCAGTTAATTCTTTTTTTTTTCTGGGACTTGATAAGCACTCTTTTAGTCCTTAGTTTTTTTAAGGGTATGTTCATTGTTCCACTTTTTTCTAAGCCATGAAACCCTGCATGATAATGTTTTCTCGAATTATTTCAGGGAGTATTTGGTTGATCTGGTTGGGCAACCAGGTTGCTTATGTGAACCTGATTCCTTGCTTAATGGTCCCTCTTCCATCTCAATATCTTCACCATTGAGATTTCCACGATTCAGATCAGTTGAACCTACCATAGATTTCAGGTCACTGGCTAAACAGTATTTTTCGGATTCTCAGTCTCTTAATCTCGTATTCGACGGCCCTTCTACAGGTGATTTTTTTGGTTCTTTTTTGACACTTTCAATAAATTAGGTCTCTCTCTTTGTTTTACTGGTGAAGAGTGTGAACTCCCCGTACAGCGGTAGAGGTTCCTTCAAAATCTAAATTTTGGAGAAGTAGCATCTGCCGTGTTCATATTTGATCCTAATTGTGTACACCTTCTACATGATGCAACTCCTCAGAGTAAATGTGCCTTGACAATGATGTAAATACTTCCATCGTGAACATTTTCTATCTGAAGTCAGAATGTATCCAAACCTCTCGGCTGATTGCTCTAACGCTCAAGGGCGTTAGTTCTTCGGTTGAATATCTGATTTTCAGTATTTGTTAACTGATTTAGATGGGGTTTTTTGTCGAATCATATGCCCAAGTCCTAGAAAAGTTCAAACTTTGCTACTAAGTAGTAGTATATTTTGATTTTTGAAGGGAAAAGTCCACCAAACCAGGAATAAACAGCACTCTGCTTTTTTAAACGCAGGACTTTAACCTGAAATTCTCTTTTCTATCTTCCTTTCTACCATTTGGATTTTGTGTGCGCTTGAAACTTTGAAGATGCTAATTAATTTCTCAGTTAGTGTCTGGCACTCTGGCTCAGCCTGGAAAATCAAGATAAGCTATTTTTAGCTCTTGCAGTGTTAGTTTTGAAAAGTATGCATTGACTGCGCTTTGGCTCAAGGTTCATTCATACACTAGCCAAATAGCCTTGGGCTGTTTTAACTGCGCTTTGTGCGTACGGCTCAACATGCGATGCACACTGCCATGCAAACTCAATATACATCTTCTAATTCCTCGATTATGTTCTCTATCCATATCTTTTTGATGAGAACTCTTTAAAATACAAATAAGGAATTATAGCACAGCATAATTTTTGAAATACAGCTTTGTTTGCAGAAAAGATGTGCCTTGTACTCTTGAGACGCATGCTTTCTTTTCTCACCTTGTCACCACGAGTCCCCATCACCTCGGTGCATCTCGCACCTTTTGAAAACTAATCTTTAGTAGCTACTCTTGGGCTCTCTCTCTCTCTCTCTCTCTCATCATATGGTAAAGAGGATATCTGATTTCTGGCAGGATGGCATTTGTAGTTAATTTGACCAACCTATGTTACACTTCTAAATTGACTTAGTATATGATGATGCATACGTCTTACTTGATATAGAAATTTATCAGGTGCTGTTCTGAACGAGCAAGATGCGGGAGATGCAGTCTATCATAATCAAATTTGTAGAAAGCTTCCTGACGGGTCCAATGCTGTTCTTAGTTCAATGAATGACCAAGAAACATCTCAGCTAGCTGGTCATGATCGAGACTCCCAGTTTTCTGAATCGAGAATATCAGCACAAAATACTGGACAAGCACCAAATGTCATCAGAGATCCCCTTCCTTCTAGGTTTGTTCCTCCCAGCGGACAACTAATTCCCAATCAATATTCTGATTCAACAAGAACTTCTAGGTTTGAGGCTAGTCTAGCTTCAAGCAGGGCAGTAAGTGATGCATCCCTTGACATGGACGATTTGATAATCTCATGGAGTGATCTTGTTATGCGAGATAGGATTGGGTCAGGTATATCTCTTGTGAAACTGCATGTTTTGGACCTATTTATTTCCTATGAGTCAACTTTTTGTATTTTATTGTATTGGTGATAATGTATTTACTCTAGTGTAGTATGTGTCTTTTATGGTACATGTCAAGTTATCAACATTGTGGTCTTTGCAATATTGAATTTAATATACGTTATTTGATTTGAATTTACAGGTTCTTTTGGAACTGTTCATCGTGCGGAATGGAATGGGTCGGTGAGCATCTTATATTCTTATCTCTTATCTGCTGCCTGGTATTTGGTATGAAATGTTTGTTTTATAGTTCTATAGGTATATTGTATCTCAAAAGCCCTGCCTCTGGCTCCAATCACTATGAAAGCATGGATGAGTGTGGGCTCTAATATTATACACCCTCTAGAGAACGTCTTGCATTGTTGAAAGGCCTATCATAAAAGCAAACATATGATAAAGGCATGAGATTAATCTTAACGCATTACATTGCAAGATTAATCATAACGCATTATATTGCGAGATTAATCTTAAAGGCATGAGATTAATCTTAACTAAGGGAAAGAAACCAACTCACAACCAGAGTATCAGCTGTATTGATATTTGGAACATAAGTTCACTCGGACAAGCATTGTATTGCAAGATTAATCTTAAAGCCAAACATCGCTTCTTATAAGCGCAGAAGATATCCCAAGGATTCCAAGTTTTCTTCATCCGGTTTGCATAATTTTAAAGTTATCATTCACAAATAGGCATGAGATGGTAAGATGCTCCGAGGATTCGCTTGTTAAGCTAACACCCTCTGAAAAAATCCTGCCCTCATTGCCTTGCATATCAACTGATAAAGTGATGCCATAACCAATCTGAACAGAAGAGTTGGAAGTGAGTCAAAATCCTTATGCAACATGGGGAAAAAGAGGCGATTATTAATAAATCCTAAATGGAACCATTCTTACCCAGTTACGTTTTATCTTTTCCCCAAGCATAATCAGACATTGGGACTGTCAGTGAAATATGATTGGATATTTGTTTCATTAACCCTGGAGACATTTCTGACGCTAAATGCTTCATCTGGTAGGAGGTGGCAGTCAAAATCCTCATGGAACATGATTTTCATCCGGAGCGCTGCAGAGAATTCTTGAGGGAGGTAAGCATCCATCAGGAGATACTGTTCTACTGCAACATTGTGTGATTTCTATTTTCTGTGCTTTGTTTCTTATAAAGATCTCTTGTTGATTAGGTTGCAATAATGAAGCGTCTGCGGCATCCAAATATTGTTCTCTTCATGGGGGCCATTACTGAACCTCCTAATCTAGCCATCGTAACAGAGTATTTATGCAGGTTCATGTCCTTGGACTTCTTAATATTATGATTTTAGTGCTGTTTATGTGTACCATTATTAATGTATCTGATAATTTGGTTCAACTGCAGAGGAAGTTTGTACAGACTTTTACATAAATCTGGTGGCAGAGAGGTGTTGGATGAGAGGCGACGACTTAGTATGGCTTTTGACGTGGTATATTTTTGTCTCCCCTAGTGTCCACAGCAGTTATTCTCTTTGTAGGTCCTTGTCAGTAGATGGATTTAGGATACATCAAGATCTAACCCTGCACGACATTTATTTATTTCTTATTCGACAATAGTAGTTCATTATCATTACTTAGTTTCTGTAGACTGTTGTCGGGTTAGTTATTTATCTATTACATTATGTTCTGCAGGCAAAAGGAATGAATTATCTTCACAAGCGTAACCCACCTATTGTTCACCGGGATCTCAAGTCTCCTAATCTTTTGGTAGATAAAAAGTATACTGTGAAGGTGGTGGTTGTTTATTGTATTTATGTGTTTCTTCATTGGCAGTTGTGCTTTTGCCCTTTGTTTACTATTGTTTCTCGCCTTCTTTAGTTCTTCAATAGAGTTTCTAATCCTTTTTTTTTTCCACTATTACTCTGACAAATTACTCCAACTGGTTTAGGTGTGTGATTTTGGCCTTTCACGTCTGAAGGCTAATACATTTTTGTCCTCAAAATCAGCAGCTGGAACTGTAAGTCTTCGTGAGTTTTAAAGTGATGAAATTTGAGGGCAGAGACATTTCTTTTCGTGCTCGTGTTGGCTTTTTTTATGTAAAGAATGACTAATGAAGTGCACCAACTTAATTTAACAGCCTGAGTGGATGGCACCTGAAGTTCTTCGTGATGAGCCATCTAATGAGAAGTCAGATGTCTATAGCTTTGGTGTTATATTATGGGAGCTTGCAACATTGCAACAACCATGGAACAACTTAAACCCTGCTCAGGTTTGTGTGTTAGATATGAATATTTGGCTTTCTAATCTTTATTGACAAAATTGTCTGGGTAATTAATATGGACTTCATATCATAGCCCTTACTTCGAGAGTGTTAGCTATACTTGAAGATCTTTAGTTTCGGTCAATTGAATTCCAAAATTTTCATGGTGTGGATTGTGGAATTGACAAGCTAGTAAATTTATCTGTGTCAACGGAATAATTATATGGGCTAAATAAAATTCATGCTGTGGTATTCTAAAATTAAGAATTGAAGGCAGAGTGATGTCAGAGAGTGTAGCTATATAAACTCTTCTGTTTCTGGATGTCATAATTGGAGTCATCTCGTCTGGAGGTAATTCCTTGGCACAGTGAAAAAAGAAAGTGCTGTCAAGCTTGTAGAACTTCTGCTGTTTTGATTTTTCGTAGTTGATCTTTCCTCTGATGTTCGAATGAACTCCTTTTGCTGAAAAAAAGGTGTTATTTGGGGTTTATGATTGAATTGTAGGAAATGTTATCCTGAAAGTGTCTAGCTGATGCCTTGATGAAAGGTTCAGTAGTATAATTTATAAGAATGAGTTCAAGAGTATTACTAAGAACCTGCCGATATATAGTAATCATCTTAGGTCTTGGGTTTATTAGTGCTTTCGTTGAATTGGCTGAAAATGAATGGTGACACCTTTTGGAATAGGTTCATGTTTCTTCCCATGTGGCCATGTGTTTATAATGGGGCATTGTCCGTCATCTGTTGAATAAAGAATGAGGTACTAGTTTATAAGTTAGTGGGCTACTTGTCCTATCGCCAATTGGTTTTACGATGGAACCTCACTTGACTTGTGGATAGTTTGTTGCTCTTGCTTTTATTGGCTTATTGTGGGTGATTCAAAGAAGGGAGCACTAGTCTCATGCTTGCTTCTTGGACCAAATACTTCCTTTTGAGCTTATGAAACATCTCTAAATTTGCTTAAATTCGCTTTTGGCAAGAGACTCAAAATTTCTCTTTTTTGTTAATATGTGTGTGACGTGTCTCTCTTTAGGTCGTTGCGGCAGTTGGTTTCAAGTGCAAGAGGCTCGAAATTCCACGCGATGTGAATCCTCAAGTGGCCTCCCTTATCGAGGCTTGTTGGGCCAAGTGGGTAGAAAGTCCAGTTTTCTGTATATGCATTGGAGTATTCAGCCTTCCGTATTACTAATTCTTTTTCGTTTTTCCTACCAACTGTAGTGAGCCATGGAAGCGTCCTTCCTTTGCCAGCATTATGGATTCTCTGAGGTCGATGCTTAAACCTCCTACACCCCAATCGGTTCGTGGAGATAATCACCTTATTACATAACGAGTGGCGGATAAGATTTAGGTTTTTTTCCCTCATTTGCGTAGTTTGATTCTTTTCCTGATGTGGTTGCTGGAAGGGTTTGAGTTCTACCAACAATTTCAGGTATGTGAGTCACCCCTCCTTTGTATATTCTATTCACTTGTTAGTCTTTTGTCACATATGTGTCCCTGCCATCAGCCATGACCTTTGACCTAATAATTTTATGAAATCTCTTTTGAACTTTGTGTAATTTTCTCATGTAGTTATGTGCTGTTCATACGTGTTTGAAGATAATAGTTGAAGCATAATTAGCTACATTCCTTTTTGAGTGTTGGCATGGTTACTTAAGCCTTCATGTTGCGACCATTACACTTACCATTATGTTACCTTGTACAACGCCCTTGAAACTGCGTTGATATGCCTGGCAACTGATTCTTGAAAATATTGCCAATCATTTATGAGAATTTTTGAGACTTGACTTCTAGTAACCATTAGTCTTTGTCGGAAAAAAAATGCATGAATAAATTACATTTGCAAATAATGCTTGTATTCGTGGGGAAAGTCGTTAGAGAGACGACATATACTACTAAGTACAAAAATCATCTCAAATCATTGCCGCAGTCATCTACAATGGTATTGATGGTAGATTCAATGTGGGTTGGTTGGCTTTTATCCCTAGATTGCTTTTTTTTTTGTTGGTTTGTGCTTGTGTTTTGCTGTGTTTCTTTTGATTTGCTGGTATTTGCGCTTGGTATGGGTGTATGTCTAGGGTAACGGACACTAACGGTGCTTTCATTGTATAAGACACAGTTAGTGTATGTCTACCATAAGGCCTCCTCACCGCTCTTCCCTTTGCCCACCCCAATCAACCCCTACTTCATCCCCAACCACCAGCTCCATTGGACCACGACGGACCCCGGCTTTCCCCAGTTCGATCCAAAACAGGCCTCTGAAATCACGAGGAGTTGTTAATTGATTCGACGTTGGAAATAATCTGTGTGGCCAACTGTCATTTATTTGCCTGATTACCCGGATGTGAAAAATTACGAAGTATGTTACTTGCCGAGTTGCCGTTATTCAATCTAGTAAATAACCCCATTAGTAGAATTTTGCTTATTAGCTCACTTCTCTTCCATTGTCTTGTGTATTGTCTGTTTTTTACATCTTTTAGCTAGTCTAGATTTAGCTCTCTTAAATGGAGAGAAATTAGACATGTCTGAAAACCAGATTGCAGTTTCTTGATCTTCAAATCTTGCGTTTTTGTCGTCATATGGACTGAAGATCGAGTTTTTTCTTTATTGATGCAGGATCAAATGCTGTACATTTCTGCTATATTGCCAATCGAGAAATGAATTTTCCACCGAGGCTTAAATACTCATACCAAGTTATAAATATATATTCAAAATAGTGCTGTAGTATATTCACAACACGATATAATCAGCTCACGGTCATAGTTTTTGGATGTAATTGACTAACTGTAAGCATAACTGTAAGCATTGATAGAGGGGTTTAGTGTTCCCAGAAATGAGAATGAAATGTGCATATCTTCGCTTTCAAACAGGAATGATTGAATTGGTTCACTTTCCATCGTCTCTCTTAGGTTTCTGTGTTTCTCTCAACTCCCTCTCCTTCATGCCCAACATTTTCCCCAATTGACATAATCAACTGTCCAAAGATAAAATTAGATTCTTCACCTGATAATGATTTTGTTCTCGGTATTCTCGACTTGTTGACATGTTTCATGGGAAAACTTTTGTATTAACGCCGATCTTTTTATTCTCCAACTTTTGTAATAACTCCTTTTTCCAGTTATTTGTTTACTTTTCCTTTTGGCACAATGATTAAGGAGAACATTTGTGGTGATTGTTATTGGATGAAGTGACAATAATAGATGTGGAAAATTAAATAGGGTTATTTCACATGAATAATCCATCCTAAGCACTCTCTTCTCATATTAATCCATCTTACTGTTTAACCGAGAAAAATCTCATCTTTGACGTCATTTAATTTGTAATAGACTAAACCCATTTTTGACCTAGTATTACCGGTTTCTAAACAAGTGACATTTTTGGATCCTATTCTTCCTTCTCATTTTACTTCCTTTCTTTCTAAATCATCTGACGTTTTCCGAATTACACAAATTAGGACTTCTTCGCCATTTTTCCAGATCAACCCCCCCAATCTCCATTAAAATTAGAACTTTTTCACCATTTCCCCCGATCAAACTATGGTCTAACCGGCCACACTGACGTAAATACTCTCGCCCGCCTCGACCAGCTTCGAGTACTCAGCTTTAAACAAAATAGTTTGTCAGGTCAAATATCCGGTGAAATCCCCAATACTTCAGCATTGATGCAGTTCAATCATCAATGAGTTTTCCTTTACTGCAAATGTGAATTTAGGTGGGCCGCATATCAGATTGGAATGTAATCCATGTGCAAGATCTGAAAGAAAACCCCAAATCAACAATACCCAACCTGTAATCTTCATCATTTTCATTGATTTATTGATTAATACCCAACTTGTAGTCTTCATCATTTTCATTGATTAATTGTTCTCCGGTTATGGGCGGTATGAGGATTCAAGACTTTTGAGCGAAAGGAACATTTGCAAAGCATACTTTTCAAAATTCTGATGCCTAAACATTGCTTAGAATGTTTGTGGAAGTTTGAAAGTAGTACTACTAGGCTACTAGAATGACGGTAGAAATTTTGATACTTCTTGATTAGTTGCTCTTTTGATGACTACTTGTTTGTAATGGTAAATTTGTGGAATGAAGGGAAATGAATGGCAGGAAAGGGATTAAGGTTATTATTGTTTTGTTTTAATTGTTGGTTTATTGATTTTACTTTTTTTCTATTTTTTAAGTATGACCCGATAAACAAGTAGTAGGTTACCCGGTGCATTATGAGATAAATGATGTCAAAGATGGGATTTTTCTCAGTTAAACACTAGGATGAATTAATATGAGAAAATGGGGCTTAGGATGGATTATTCCCGTGAAATAACCCAATTAAATAACTCATTAGAAATATATTCACATTATAGAAAGGTAACAAATTATAGAAAGGCAGACAAATGAATGAGATTCAAAGACGGAATAAGTAAACAAATAAGTGGGTTAAAGGGAGTCTATTTTAAATTAAAGGTAACCAAATGATTCACGTGTACCCCTGAAGTTTGCCATTTTGCATGAAATACCTAGATTTTTTATCCAAAAAACTTTAAAAGGTCATAACTCATGTTTACGAGTTCAGAAAGTGACGAATTTTTTTTCCAAATCGCTCATCTTTCCGA
>JAYMSF010002006.1:0-10966 GCA_036897335.1 Silene vulgaris
CACACCCTCCTCCATTTCCAACCCCCCCCCCCCCCCCCCCCCCCCACACCCCCGCTGCCCCCCCCCCCCAGGCCGACCTATCTGCTACCTCCGGCCAACTTATTTTGGGGATTAGAAGCTGTCAAGGTTGGATGTGAAGCTGTGTTGAGGTTGGGGAGTAGTGAGCTCTAACGTGTGGTTTTCATTTGAGGTTAAATTTTAAGTAACTTGATTTAGCTACAATTATTAATTGAAACCAAATGGAAACAAGGAATTTTATTAACAGACAGGGGAGTAGAGAGACAAATCTGGGAAAAGATAAAGAGGCCCACCAGTCGTTTTGAGCCAGAACTTGGTCTGGCATCTATTGCAGATAAAGTGGTGAATTTCTGAGAAGATAAAGAGGGTGAGACAGGTTGTGTCATCCTTTGACTATCAGAGGATCCTGCGGGGGATCCAGGGTCTTCCACATGAGCAGATCGAGGATAATCATATCGTTCATTACTAACAGGAACATCCTCTTCTATTTGCTCCTTGATGGGAACCACTGTTGCGTCATCATCTTCATCTTCATACTCTCCGACCTCACCTTCCTCATCTGGGACTAAGTCTTCACGTCTGTCTTCAGAACCTTCATCTGAGGATTCTTCATTGTCATCATCCACATCCACCTCAGTGTATACAGGATTTTTCTGCCCTTTCTGCCGGCCCCTTCTCTTTTCAGGTAGACTGGGCCCTGCATCGACAGTGCTGGTAAATATGTCCTTCGATGGTTTTTTTGACAGAGAATTAACGGTAGAATTAACTTCCTTTGTACTGGCACGAAGCCAATCCGGAACTTGATCATAGCTCGTCATCTCCTCAATCCAGTCAAACTCTTCATCCATCTGGTCAAACAGCTCAACTTCTTCTTCACTACGTGCAATCAGTCGATTTACCTGCTGGAGAGAAGGGACATCATGAACGGTCTCTTGATATCTCTCCTCATCATGTAACAATGTCTCTAATGTCATTCGCCTCTCCTCATGTGTTGTTCTCTGATCAAAACGCCCTGCGTTGATTACTTCATCGGCCATGTCAATTTTGTATTGTTGAATATTGTTTCTAATTAGGCTCTCAATTGAACCAATATAACGGTCCTTTCCTACAAGATCATCCTCTAAGTCAACTGAACCCCCGCTTCTAAATTCATCCTCCTTTTGGTGGCTAGGTATCTTGTCGACAACTGCTTCCATGTAAATGACTTTGACTTCTCTCTTTTGCCCAATGCGATGTGCTCTGGCAACTGCCTGTTCCTCATTTTTAGGGTTTGGATCAGGATCATATATGATAACGGTGTCGGCACTTTGAAGATTTAACCCACGTCCGGCAGCACGAATGCTCAGCAAAAAGATAAAGCAATCTGTTTGTGGGTCATTAAAGTCCACTATGGCCGATTCTCGGTCCTCTAAGCTAGTAGTTCCATCAATTCGCCGATACAAGAGTCGTCTCCATTGCAAATATTCTTCCAGGATGTCAAGAAGCTTGGTCATGGTACTAAATAGAAGTACCCGATGCCCGGATCTATGAAGCTTCATGAGGATCCTATCCAAGATCCATAACTTCCCACATGATTTTACAAGAAAATCCTTTGAGAAGTCATTGAAATATGGGTAACTAAGCAATGGATGATTGCAAACTTTACGGAGCTCCATACACCGGTTATTTAATGTTTTAAAAACTCTAGCTTCATAATAAGGATTTCTTTGAACTCTAAGCTTCTCATCCTCGGGGTCCACACGGATAGTACCAGTTGTCTTAACCCAATCATAGATAGCACCCTGGAGGGCGGACATCTTACATTTCAAAACAAATGACACCTGCATCAAAGCTGGACTTCAGAACGCCACAAAAGGCGATAGAAAAACTTTTCACAAGCTGATTGACAACATGCGTTACCTTTGGTGGAAGGGAGCCTTCCACGTCTTCAACACGACGCCTGAGCATAAATGGCTCCAGAATCTGATGCAGCCTATGGATAACGATAACCTTCTTTTCTGTCTCGAGCCAATCATCCTCTGCATTATGCACAACTTCCTTTTGAAAAGGTTGTGCGAACCAGTCGTGGAATGCTTTACGATTGTCAAATACTTCAGGGAGAAGTAAATTCAACAAAGACCAGAGCTCCTTCAAATCATTCTGAAAAATAACAAAGCCTGCCATGAGATTTCTACAAAGAAAACGCTCACAGAAAACATTATCCATATTGAATACAGAAAGGCATGAGCAGTCAATATTTAGCATAGACCTTGAAAATTAAACATCTCCTAGGGCAAAGCAGTCCAAAGAGAGAAGCTTACAAGTAACTCATAACACCTTGACAAAGCAAGATGGAAGTTTAAAAGCACACACACAGTTCAATTATACAATATCCATATTGACATAGACATATATCAATTATGAAATATGCATAAAATTAATGATGGGCCACTTTTGTCAACAAAAACTCATAGGATTGTAATTGAGAAATGAGAATTGACGAGAAGAATGCAGATGAAACTTCAAAAGCACGGGTACAGTTCCTTCATTGAATATCCCATGTCCGCAAATATATTATTATTATTAAATAGGTGTACAATTAATGATGGTGACATTTACGCAAAAAGCTCATAGGATTGCACTTGAGTTTTGCTAATACTTAATGACTTTATTTCTTTGATATATTAATAGTCTTTTTGTCTATCAAATTTCTTACTCATAATTAGTTTTACAATAACAGCAACAATGACTGGAATTAAAATATAAACCACTAAACAGAACTAAACCACAAGGATCTCCCATTCAAAAAACGGAAAGAAAAAAAGGATAATTGATGAAGCAGACTAGAAGTAAGACGGGCAAGGTTAGAAGATTTGGTGGGGAAAGCTCAAATTTTCATGTTAACTTAAGAGCTCATCCAAACACACTGACACGACAGAATACTAATCTGCCTTAAGAGCCAATAAAGAGAAAATCAGTCAGATATACTCTGAGTTGCCAAAATGTGCACACAATGGTGGATCTTTGCCGAATATATTGGGCCCTGGAATATCGTAATACAAAAAGAAAATTGTGCGTTTAGCTCTATTATGGTGTTGATATATTTCATAATTAATAACGTTTTTTATGATTTTCAATATGATGGCGTAACTCCATAAAAGACATTTTTTTGACAAACCTGTAAAGGCGTTCCTGTGAGCAGCAGACGCCTTTGGCAACGATACCTATCCAAATCACGAGCCAAAACTGATTCTCTATCCTTCATTCTTTGTGCTTCATCAATTACTATATACTTCCAGTCAACTCTAGAAAGTTTTGAGCGGTCAAACATAATGAACTCATAGGTTGTGACAAGCACATTAAACTTCATAGCACATACTTCCTGGGCAATCAGTAAAAGGAGGATGTTTAGTTAGCAGCATGCATAAGATTTCTCTGTTTATAGACAGGTAAAATAATGGGACTTACTTGAGAGAATAGCTTGGATCTCTGGTCTTTGCTACCAACATAGTAAATGCAGGACACGGATGGCAGCCAGGTGCGTAACTCACTCTGTCAAGAAAATAAATATTGTTAGCAAAGTGCATGAGTAAACCAGCTAGCCAGCCAGAAAACAATGTCCACGTGTACAGTGATGCATACCTTCCAATTAACCAAAACAGCATTAGGCACAATTATCAAATGGGGGCCATAGTTCCCTTTATATTCCATCAAGTAAGCAATCAAGGCCATCACCTGCATGCAAAGGCAACACTGAAAAATTGCACCAACTTTTTCTTTTAAAGTTGATACTTAGTGGAACATCAACCAACTGCCTAAGAGAGTCCCCAAAATGGCAGGGGCAAGGGGGTTGGATGCACGCAGCATTACCTCAGTGTTAACACAGAAACTATAGCTGGATGCCTAATGTCCCTTTATGAAGACTTGTATTAAGAATTGCATAGAATGATTACTATAGCTAATAAAAAGATGCGCGCCATTACAGTGAGGTCTTTTGGTTTATTCCATCATAAGCTAGAACCATGTAACAGCGGGTCTTTGACTCCATAGGGAAATGGAACTGTGTTTTTTGCCCTTATGAGCATTAACAATAATTTCAACATAAAAGAGCAAGTCAGTGTAAAAAAAGGACCAAGGGGTCCTACGCAAAAGGATAACGACACTTTTACTCGGTTATAAAAGATAGCCTCAGCAAGAACCTTACTGGGAAAAAGTGTGGCACACTGGCACAGAAAGGAAGTAAGATAACACACTCTCAATTGCATATGTTATGCATTCATTGAGTCTGACCATTCTAATTCATTTGTGAAGCAAAACCAGTCCATATTATTACAGAAGCAAAAAAGATAAGTATTCATCATGAACTATTTATGCTCGGAAAGGAGGCTAGAGAAAAAGTAATTACCTGAACAGTCTTTCCAAGACCCATCTCATCTGCCAAAATTCCATTTAACTTGTTGTTATACAAAGAAAGCATCCACTGTAGACCAACCTACCATTGGAGACGTGACTCATATGGTTAGTTGCCATCAATACACACACAGTAGTAACAAGAGGTTTATAATAACACAACTTACAAGCTGGTAATCTCGCAGAGTTCCAGCCCTTAAAATTGAAGGCTGTCTGACAACTCTTTCATTTATTGCATGCGCAAGACTGTAATACCTGTTAAAATGATAAAATATTATAGAACATCCAATATTTTTCCAATATAATAAAATTATCACTGATGAATGGATGTCAGTAGTCAGCAGTCTCAGTATTGTTTTTAACAAATAATTGAAAATGAAGCACGGATATCGCCAGATCCTTTTTTTAATAAAACATATTAATAAATGATGCAAGGACCCATAGCACAGTAGAAACTATGCTAAAGTGAATGATAAGCATACTTGTTCACTGATGAGTTATCTCTTGGTGCATTCATTTCAGAAAATTGATTCCTTATCATCACCTCATCACCAGCACAAGCTGCTGCAGCTCTCACTTCTTCTTCTGATAAACCCTTTTACCCGACAATGCACAAAAAGAGACAATATAACAATCAGCAATATAATTAAAATAGGTACTACAAGTAACATTAAAAGCCTATCAGCCGGAGAAAGGTTATACGGTACTCATGAACACATGGTATCAAATGTAGGCCGTACATCGAATCAAGAACGAGTTATCAAGGTTTAGCAAGTTATCGCAACCGCATTTAGAGGCGGCATTGGTTGGCTGCATTTATGGCGTCACAACAAAATACGGCTATGATTCCAAAGTCTCAAACCAATATTTAATACCATGCATGTAGGACAACATCCAATAATAGCAACTTTACACAAACTTGAAATGTTGGAGCATTGCGATATCCCATCATACCTGAGCTCGGGCAGCAGCAGCAGCAGCTGATGCCGCTTCTTGGACCTCCTGCTGACTTTTTGTTGCAGTTATTTTGCTTCCCAGTTTGTGAAGGTATTCTTCAGTTTGAGTCAAAAAGGTTGATAGAACATTATATCTCTCAGCAGCATCACCAGAAATGTTAGTCTGCTGCTCAAGGAGCATTTCCCTGTATCTCTCAACGTCATTATTCTTCAGTGCCTCCATTCTTTTGTTTCTATCGTCGTCTTTTCTCTTTGAAAACTCCTTAAGCATCCTCTCGTGATATTTTGCAACACCTCTGTTTCGTGCAGTGCGCGCATCACGAATAGCCCAGTGGGCCTCAAGTAGCTTCTTGCGCCACAAGAATATGGATTTAAGTTGTTTCTCTCTAATAGCCTTCTGGGAAGCCTGAACTTGCCTTGACAGCTCCATACGTTGTCGTTCACATGTCCGCACAAATTTCCTATATTCCCTGTCAGTCATGGCCATAATCTCTTGCTGTTCTTGATCAACTTGATCCCTCAAACGTGCCTGAAGATCCAATAGCTTAAGTTTCTTTTCCTCAATTTGCAGGCGTACAACGAGATCTGGTCTGATTCGTTTCCTCTCCAGATTAACTGCCAACAACCCACCAATCTTCCTCAAATTTTCTGCCCTCTTATTGTTAAGCACTTCCAAGCCTTGCTCAGATAGGAGGTCTTTGATATCATAAGCCAAAGACAAGTTGTTGTTGCCCATAACTGTGGACCCAAGGGAATCAGGCTTTCTAGTAAAACAAGGAAAATCAAATAATGGGCCATGGTACTTTCGGGCTGATCCAATATCTTTCTGCTGAGGTTTCTTGGCTTGTGCATTTTCTCCTACAACAACTTGTGATACAATAGCCTTTCCCCGATCCATATTTAAATCATTCCTGTTTAGAGCTTTCTGCATATTGTTCTCCAATTCTTGTTCAGCTTTAACAGCAACAGGAGTAGATTGCTGATCGTCATTTGCAGAAGATAATGCTGAAGCCTCTCTGATCATGGGAATTGAACCTCCCACCATACTGGTAGTTGATGCCATTGCTTTTTTATCGCCAGTAGAAACTTCCTCTTTGACGATATTTGTTGGAATAGCAGATGGTGGAGCCTGTGAAGCTTTCTCACTGGACACATACTTGGTACTTTCATCAGTGTTCCTAACCACAGATTTTACCTGGTTAGAAGAACCAGAAGGAACAACAATCTGCTGTTGCGACTCTAGAGGAGGTGGAGTAATAGCTCTGAGCAGTTCCTGAGGCAGAGTGCCGTCCCCTTTCTGTATAAAACCAAATCCAAGACAAAAAAAAGGCAGAATGATCACACGATAAGAACACCTTAATACTAATCTGACCATTGATTTTTCTTTTGGGGGGATTAAATAACCCAACAAATGTTAAAACAGCAAAACACAATGGTTGTCTACGATAACAAAACGAAGTTATCAATAAAGCCATGCCACAAAACACGATGGTAATACTTTCAATGTAAGGAGAGATATCATCCACAATCACTCACGTATACTTAATCCATTAATTTGGATTTACTAATTTCAGTGACAGAAATATTATGAAAGGGGCGAGGGAGAAGGGCATATATGTGAATTTTAAAAGTACAAGTTAAAGCAAGTGGATGGACACTGAAACCCACGCACTTTTGAGAGGGATATTATTGTCATCTCAAGTGAAAAGTGGAAATGAAGTGAATTGGTTGAATGTCCTGAAAAACGACAAGGGAGTGAACTCAAGAGACTGAAGGGAATTCCTTCATCTATGAATATGTAACAAACAAACATGAATGAGACAGAAAATGACTAAATGTGAAACTGTGAAAGAAACTAGATAGATGTTAAACCTTCAGGCGTCTAAATGCAAGTATTTGTGCCTTGAGAACGTGCATTTGCTGTTTAGTGAACCCAGATTGATGTTGTGACGCCTGAGAAGATTGCTGTTGTGACGTCTGAGAAGGTTGCTGCCCCTGGGATGGATGGTGACTTCCAGAGCTTTTATCAGCACCCAAACTGGCTGATTGAGGAGTCGTCTGGTTCAACTGCCTGAGATACTGCATTTGCAACTCTTCCTGGCTAACTGCTGGACCTTTTGTATTCAAAGAATGTTCCAGACCCTGATTCAGGTTAACAGAAGGCCGTGACTGGATATTCGACACTCCATTCCCCAGTGTGGATGGCTGGACAGAAGGTGATTGGTTCTCTCTATTGCTAGCACTGTTACCTACACCAGAACTTGTATCTGGGCCGAATTGGCCAGGTGGGAATGTCTGCCGAGCTCTGGTCGGACCTGACTGTCCAGAAACCTCACTTGACGAATTAGCACGAGGAGAACTTTCACTAGCAACAGGTGGAGAAGTGACATGTTGCCTATGACCCGGAAGAACAGGAGACAATTGTGAAGTACCTTCATTTGCCTTTTGTTGAGCCATCATTCTAGATTGCATTAGTGGCACAAGCTGAGCCACCAAATTGGCGTTTGCAGGTTGTGATAAATCGATATTGTGCTCAAGTGCCCATGCCCGCAACTGTGCAGCCATCATCTGGTTATTTGCCGAGTTTTGGATTCCGGGATGACCTTGAGGTACATGGCCGGGCCTCATAAGATTTGCACCAGATGGATGACCCATAGTTGTTGGCATCATTGGAGGCTTTGAGTCGATCCTCTGATCAGAGTTTCCCAGCTGACTTGGATCCATCTGCTTCTCGGCACGACCAAAAGGCTCGGATGACTTATTTGATGACGCTGCTTGTGCATGGTTGTTTCCCTGCATAAAATTTGCCATGCGCATATCGTGGTCATTTCCAGATGAAGGGCCTCCAAGTGCAAAATTAGCTTGTCCCTGAGGTTGCAAGCCCATAGCAGTCTTTTGTTTTGCAGCCTGAAGGGTATAATGCATGTAAGCTTGATGAACAGGATTCATTGCTTGTTGTTGCTCATGAACATGACTTTTATTTTGACCATCTTCACGCAAATGAGGAGAACCGTGCTGTTGAGGCATTTCAAGGTGTTTTCTTGACTGAGAAAATTGCAATGAACTAGGCGATGCACCAAAATTGGTGCCACCCATCATACCCTGGACACCAGCAGCTTGGAAGGCTAGGATATTTTCATTTCCTTCTGGTTTCCGCATTAGTTGATGTTGCAATGACTGCATAAGGTAACAATCACAGTAAAAAGAATGAGAACATAGATATGCTCCCCAATTCAATGAAATACCAAATTACTTCATTCAAACTAAAGACTATCAAAGGCGATGACTTGTAGATTACAGAAACGAAACATTATCCAGCGCCACAAACAAGACTAACAAAATGATCATCAAAATCCATTAACAGTCACAACCCAGTCAACATTTCGTGTCTATGATGGAAGGTTAAGTCATAACTAACAGGTCACCTTAAAGCTTAAAAGAGAACTAAGGCATACTGATTGTTTCGATATGAGCAATGCAAATTGCAAAGCAGCAAAACTTGTGTGCTCAGTATTAAAAAAAAAACAAGAGCTGAAACAAGGACCTTGAAAACAAATGGAAAAAGTTCTTAAGCAAACACAACACACTTGTATATAATCATAAGTTCTTAACAGCTACTCAAAGCAACCATCAGCAAAAATGCATCAACCAGTAAACATGATCTTAACGCCAATTAGCCTGAAGCTGTCATTTACGATGTCACTCTCTGTCTGTCTCTTTCTTGAGTTAAGTAAATTTATGTTACAGCATATACATATAATATTTTGATCTAGAGCAGAAATCAAATAACGGACAAATCAAATACTAAATCCTTGAAATTCACAGATATAGAAACAACAGGATATCCTTCATAAACCTCGTCAATTAGATCCTAAACACCTCAATACTTTTGACCAAAAGAAAACTCTGAGAACACTTCTCGACCAAGTCCTACAAGCATAGATTTAATAACACCTAATGTCAAAGCAAGAGCTACAGAGCAAGCCTGTAACAGTCGTAATAATCGTAATTACATCTGCAGCAAGAAAGAGTCAGCTCAACATTAGGAGCACTAAAACACCTGAACCAGCTTCATGTCTTAGTAAAGTACAGATCCCAATAAATTGACTAGTGGGAACTGACCACCAAAAGAAAAAGCAAAAAAGGCAATCAAGAAAACACTAGGCCAATCTTTGTTTATTTGTCACACAAACCTCGTACTAAATCAAAAAATGTCCAAATTCAGGTCAACCATACAAACTGAAATACCAGAAAAAGACACAAGTCAAAGTCACATGACCCATACTCATTTTCCAAACAATTAACTGAAAAGCCAACTCACATATCATCAAATCCACTACTCATCAAACTAAGCAAAAATACTCCAAAATCATTAATTGAGCTATACCCAACTCGTATCGTCATACAAAAATCGCCAGATTAACAGTTTAACACCACTAAAGTCCGAACTTCGATCCCACATCCGAAATCCAAAGAGTTTGCATTGCACCAACTCAATTTTCCCAACAAAATTTGACAAAATCAACACTAATAATCACTAAATTAAGCTAAACCCACTTACTAAAACACAATTTCTTTCTAACCCATGTCCCAAGACCCGAAATTGAGCCGAAAAACGACTCACATTTCTCCAGATTTAACAAATTAACATCACAAATCAACAAATTCAGCTAAACCCAATTGAGAAAACACTTCCAAACTTCAAACCCACATCTCAAAACCCCAACCTGTCGATTCCCAAGCTGATTATGCTGCTGCTGCTGCTGCTGATGGTGCTCAAACCCTAACTGATGTTGCGAAGCACCAGAAGGCGACTGCGACGAAGACGAAGGCGATGCGGCAGCTGACGCCGGGCTCCTCCCACGCCCACCGGCGTGCTGGGACCCACCGCCGCCAGATTGCATGTTAAAATCAAACCCCTAAAAAAACCCTAAAATTGCAAAAATTAAAATTGATTTATTAACCTAACCCTTTTCACAGTAACATTGAAAATCAAATTTTGGCAACTACCCAGAAAACCTTACTACACAAAATGACAAAACCCCCAAAAAAAAGTAAAAAAACAAAATAAAAAAAAAAAAGGAAAATTCAAAATTACCCACTTAATAAAGTAACCCTTATTTTTCTCTCTCTATAATATGAGATGTTTTTGCAGCTAAAAAAGGAGAGAATTATGGAGATGTAATTAATCAATGAGGTGAGGGTAAAGTGAAAACAAAAATAAAATAAAATAATAAAAGAAGAAGAAAATTGATATTTTTTGGGGAAAAATTGAAATTGTGGGACCAAAGATTGTAGATCGGAGATGAGGAGAAGAGATGGAATTGTTGGTGGGTTTTGTGTTCAATTGGTCAATGAATTCCCAAATTGATCGGAAATTTTGATGATTTTTTTTTTGGGATTTGAGTATGAGGTTCTTTGGTGAATGATTTTGAGTAATTTTTTTTGTTTTAATTTCTGATGATTTGTCTCACTCACTATCAAACCCTAATATGGTTAGTTTTACTTTTAGGGGTAAATTGATTGAATTTGGTTTTTTTTTTTTTTTTTTTTTTTTTGGGTGGTGAAATAAATGGTTAGTTACTTTTTTTGTCTAAGGATTT
>JAYMSF010002007.1:0-10964 GCA_036897335.1 Silene vulgaris
TTTACAAAATTGTCTACACGAATAACAGGAAGCAAACAATGGCAAAACTATTTGTTTGGCATTGTATACATTTTAAGAATTGCCTTTTGTATTTGGTGGTGTAAGTCCGACCTTCATCCCATTTTTTCTTTGTTCCAACCAATTTTAGTGACAAAATTCTTACCAACTTTTCCACCGGTTTCCTCAAATATATGTAGTCATTCAGATTGCAAACCTATAATGTAAAATGTGATTATTTATCAAAACATCTGAGCATATGTTTGGATGTTTCATACTAAAGTTTCTAATAGCCATAGCATCGTATGTTGCGGGTATATATTGGTCAAAGTTTTTATCATTTAATCATTATAGTGGCTGAGCATATGTTTGGGTGTTTCTCTACTTTAAATATTGATTGCCGAATTGCCCCTGAGCTCATTAGTAATCAATGCCTGCATGTTGTGGTTCATTCTCGGGGCTTTCCCCCAAACCTCTTCCCGTACATTTACTGTCGCTCATTACTTTACGTGAATGTTAGCAGAGAGGTTGGATTTGGAGTATAATTTTGACGAAGTACAAGGACATTCAAGTGAGATACCACCCACACCGGCATCACGTGCCAGCCAACCAGTTCGTTCAAGAAGACGTGCTAAGCGCGAAGAAAGCTCCTCTGATGAAGAAGAATCACCGGTTTCAGTTGTTCCTGCAGTTGTTATGTCGAACACACGTTCTCAGAGAGCTAGTAAGACGGCAGCATTGACAAAGATGACTACTAGTAAAGCTGTAAAAGCTTCTTTTGTTGGTGATGATATTGAAGAGGAAGAGGAAGAGGACTCGGATTTAACATCTGAAGACGAATCTGATGACTCTGCCACAGATTTAGCTCAGTGAGTCATTTGTAGTTTAATTTTGCCCATTTCTGGATGTATAATTGCTGTAACGTGTGTATGTAAGACAATGTTTGCTTTAAGAAAAAACAAAAAGGAAACAATGTTATTATGATTAATCAAGCAGCTCCGAAAATAATTTGTGCCATGTATTCTAAAAAAATTATTGTCACCAAGTTCTCCAAATTTGCGATTTTTGCAACACAAAATTTGGGTGTCTTTTTTCATCTAGCTAATTGTAAAGTTCTTTTGTTCACACACTACTTTTTCTAGTGTTTTGTTAGAGGTATTTATTACTCGAAAACTTGTATTCTATATTGAATACACGTTTTACTATTTTCTGGTTAGTAAACGTTGCGGTTTCAAGATGTTTCTGCCACCTTGATTTCAATTTATTGGCTTGTTTTTATTGTGGTGGTAAAGTATAAAATATTATTTTATTTTAAAAGATATTGTTTTTAAATTAAAAAATAGTTTAAAATATTTTAAGACTTATATAATCCATACATATTCCACCTCTAACTGATCTGTATACATTACGAATAGGCCGTCTCACATGAAAAAGGTTACATAAGATCTGTCTGAACTCTGAAGCTTTCAAACGAAATAGGCCGATTTTGTGTTATTCTAACCCACCGTAGCACGTCAAAGTTGAAAATATGGCAAGTTGCTTTGACTGAGAGAATGACAGGTTGAGCAGTACAGGTGTGGCTATCGATTTTTCCAGAAATGAAAGCTGCTGCTGTTCATCCGTAGAATAGTCTTGTTTTCAGTTTATTAAGCAAACTGAAAAGAAGCAACCAAAATGATACTCGCTTTACGCTTCAGGCAATCAGGCCGCTACACCACTCCATTTTGCAAGTAACTTTCTCCTCCTTTTTTCCTTAATTTTCCTCCATCACTTCTGAATTTCTCATCACCTCTAACTCTAATTCATTTTTTTTAAAAATAGTAAGGGTTCGACTCGTCTTAAGCTTAAGACGACACTATCCGTCTTAAGCTTAAGACGGGCATATAGACCTATAGTACATACCGGTAGTGTATTTAAGATGCATAGGAGAGAAAATGAGTCCTCCCATTTCCCTCCCCTTCCATTTCTCTCCTTCCCTATTTTGTATCCAAACAATGGAAAATAAATCTATCATTTTCCTTCCCCTCCCCTTCCCTCCAATTCTTTCAATCCAAACGGACCCTTAGAGTAGTCTTGTTTTCAGTTTATTAAGCAAACTGAAAAGCAACCCAAGTGATACTCAGTTACTCACTCTATGCTTTAGGCTGCTACACCTCTAAATTTTGTGAGTAATTTTATCTTCCTCTTTCCATAATTTCTCATCACCTCTATCTCTAATTCATGTGTTATATCGACAATTGTTATTTTTATACGCTCACACTTCAAGTCTTCAACTGTAGTTTACGCGAAAATGTTTCACGACCAACAACACCTTAGTGGCATATTATAGTGCAAGCCTAATTTTCGTGCGATTTGTTTTCTTTTCAGTCTAATCACTAATGGCATTGTCAGGATCACATAGAAACCATGTGATAATTTTTCACTTCGACTTTGGATTATACATAGTATGAGGCAAATCTCCTTCAAATCCTTTAAGTAGTGCAAGTAGTACTTTTGGGATTACGTTCTAATTCTAGATTGCTGCTGAAACAATAAAACTGAATTGTGATGACTGATGATTAAGGGGACTTAGTGGCTTCTTGCTTGCAACAGTATTTCTAACTTGAAAATCTCACAGGACAGTGATGATGGGACCTCTTTCGAGCTTGAAGGTTTTATATGTTGTGGCAATTATATACACAAGTATTGGATTAAATTGTGAAATTTCGACAGCATTAAGATTCAACAAAAATGGGGAGTTTAAGATTCTCCAAGTGGCCGATATGCATTATGCTAATGGCCAAATAACCCCTTGCGAGAATGTGTTGCCCACTCAGATTAAAGGATGCTCCGATCTTAATACTACTGTTTTCATCAAGCGAATGATCAAAGCGGAGAACCCTGATTTTATTGTCTTTACAGGTACCCTTTTTTTATATCCTTCTGCTGTTGATTTGGTTTTTTGGCTTTTCCTTAGTCGCATTTGATTTTGATAGAGTTACCCCCTTGTATAGAGTGTTTTCATGTTCATTCTCGAGCTCAACTTATTGGTCTATACTTTGTGTTTTGTTGGGTGTATAGAGTGTTTCTAACACAGTATTGACGAGGTGTTTCAAAGAATTGGAAACGTAGAGAAAATCATGGGATTAATGCCACATACTTATCCGTCTTGAACAAACTTGCTCTGAATTCTGAAACAGAATTTTTTGTTAGTGTGGTTTACTGGAATAAACAAATTTTGATGCTCTAACTGAAACCTCGCTACAGGACTTTTTTTTTTTTTGGTATATGTATTGCAGATGTGTCAATCATATGCTATGTACCTGGACTACTGACTGTGATTATCATGTATTTGTATGCTTTCTATTTCTATTGCAGGATACTCTCCAGTCTTCACCATGAAAATTCACCTACAAATCTCACTAACAAGTAACAAGTGTTTTCAACAGGTGACAACATATTTGCAAAAGATGCAACTGATGCAGCAAAATCAATGGATGCGGCTTTTGCCCCGGCTGTAGAGTCCCGCATCCCTTGGGCTGCTGTCCTTGGCAACCATGACCAGGAGTCAAAACTTTCGAGGGAAGGAGTTATGAAATATATAGTCGGTATGAACAATACCCTATCTATGTTAAATCCTGCTGGTGTACAGAAAATCGCAGGATTCGGAAACTACAACCTGGAGGTGGCTGGAGTTCATGGTTCGCCTTTTCAGAATAACTCAATTCTGAATCTTTATTTTCTTGATAGTGGAGATTACTCAAAGGTCCCCTTCATCTCTGGATATGACTGGATCAAATCCTCGCAAAAATCATGGTTTCTACATACTTCGAAGGCTTTGAAGGTATGATTAATCTTTTTCATACTGTGATGCAATAGCTAGTCACTAATGAGAGGTCTCGTATGGGATACTAACTGAAATCCTTCTGTACTTCTCAATTGATTTTGGAGTTTCTTGGTTCTCTCACATGTAGGAGGTCTCTTATAAGCTTTTGGAGAAGAACTCCAGGAGGTTTAAGACCTTATATTGGCTTTGAAACCAACAGAAAAACGTGTTCGAATCGGAAATGATGATTCATATTAGCCGACCCGAATAAATTTGGGAACAATTCTTTGATGCTTATTGGCTTTGGCAGTTTGCAACTACGGGATAATGTATTTGAACCAGAAAAATTGACATGATAGGAAAATAGCTCTGTAAAATTGATTGACATTATATATCTCTATTGCAGAGTTCTTACAATGCGCCAGGTCTTGTCTATTTCCACATTCCATTGCCTGAATTTGCACGTTTCTCCAAATCCAAAATAATAGGTGTCAAACAAGAGGGTATCTCTTCGCCTTCTATAAACTCCGGCTTTTTCAATAGCCTAGTTAAAGCAGGGGATGTGAGGGCTGTGTTTGTAGGCCATGATCACATAAATGACTTCTGTGGTCTAAGAAAGCATATGCATCTTTGTTATGCTGGTGGTTTTGGATACCATGCCTACGGTAAGGCTGGATGGTCAAGGAGGGCCAGGGTTGTAAGCGTGAAGTTGGAAAAGGTGGCTAAAGGAGTATGGGGACCCGTCAAGAGTATCCAAACGTGGAAGCGTCTTGACGATGCACACCTTACTACCATTGATGCTCAGGTCCTTTGGAGCAAAAGAACTGCTGGTAAGCTCGCCCAGACTGCATGACAATGTTTTTTTTGAGCAATGGTTCATATTTATGCAGACGCAGATTATATGCTCTAAATTGATATTTTAATTTTTTTTTTGACATATCATTTTTTTCACGTGGGTGGGTAGGCGATTTTGAGGTTGATGGGTTTGAGCCCAGGCCAAAAGTATCTACACTTTATAACTTTAGCTGCTACGATAGCTCAAATCTACATTGCATATTGAACTGTAATAGTAACGGGTTAGTCGGCTTGTGTGACCATGTTTTTTTTTTCTTATGAAACAGAGAACATAGGAATACCCTGACCTGAACAGGCAATTGGATTTCGCCTCATACTTCATGTGGTAGAGCTATAGATATATCATATATGCCGTCCTGCAATTAACACACCTTTTTAATATGAATTCTAGTGAAGCATTCGAGTCACCAAACTGATTTTATAATTCATGCATCAACCTCCTTCAGACGTTTGCAAGTTACAACCTTATTAAGCAGCAATGCTTAATAAGAGAACTGTAACTCAAAATAAAATAAAATAACTGTAACTCAATAATTGGAGATTACATACTGGATTATACTTATGAGTCCTGAATATTAACAGGTCGTGACTCACGAATCATGATATTCACTTGATATAAATACTGAAATTCAATATATAGGATGATATATTTAGGCCAAGAATGGTTGAAACTCTTAATTTAACCGTTGCTAATTACGGAGTAAGTCTTACGGGTACTGATCCACAAGTAGGCCTTTTTTATTTACTATTGAGGATAACTTATACTCTGTACCCAATTTTGCGCAGGCCCTGTCGAAAGTTTAACACAGCCAAACAGCGCTGTATAGGGTAACATTACTTCCCCGAAGCTTACAACCGGCTACTAAAGTACAAATTGGTATAAGTATCAATAAAGCGCGGTGTGTCTTTTGAAAAGTGATGGACTTTTGGTCGTTGATTCAGTTTCTGGTAATTGGTAGATAAATGCTTCTGTAGTTATTCAAGTTCTGAATATTGAACTTTACTCTGTATTTTTTTTCCTACTGTAATATCCAAATAGCTATGCTGATAAACAGACGCATGGTTATACCATGACAAAATTTGAACATATCTTTTCTTTCTGTAGGATGAGTAAAATCGAATGTCCGATACGTTTTTGAAAACTGTATTGGATATACAGTTTTACATGTCAAAATATCCACTGTACAGATCTGATACAGATTAATTGTACATATACAGTGGGTACTCGAAAATAGTCTATACAATTCGGTTTGTAGTTTTGTGCTAGTACATATACCGCATGAAATAGTTCTGCGTGTCCCACATGACCTACCCACGATTTCCTTGCTCAACTGTCTCATAAGGTGGCTAAGCAACTCCTGGTGGATAAGGATGGAAATACTGGGGGTAAAGGTTGAAAGTACAGCTGAAATGGCTGAGAAGTGGCAGAATGAAGCTGCTGAAAGGAGGTAGAGGGTCCGTGGCCAGCCGCATTAGACGTAGAAGATAGACCACCAGACGAGGTGGTTATATCGGGGCTATTCGTTGTTGCATATAATGTTGTAGTTGCATCCAATTAGGTTGTATGTACCTACTTCCAACAATGGTGATAGAGTCGTCAAGTGTCGAGTCTAATGTGTCTAATTAGGTTGTTTAACATGTTACTAACCCGGTTTTGTGTGCTAAAGTGTGTCTTATGCCGGATAGCACCATTTGATTTACACTAGGCCATTTCAAGCATGACTTTGACCATCCCATCTCAAAGAAAAGAACCAAGCTTAATACAAGGTGATATGAGAAGGGGACACCCGTTTTGCATCACTCAAGGTCATGAAGGGAAGACCCGAAGAAGAATCGAATGAAGAATGAAGCAAAAAGACCATGGAAGAATTCGACCAAAAGCTCCACCACAGTCCAGTGCGCAGCCTGCGCAGTCCTGGTGGCGCAGCCTGCGCAGTTATGTCCTGCGCCAGCTCATTTAGGACACCTACTCAATATGTGGGCTTCTTGTGACGATTTAACCTAGGTTTTTGTGCCACCCTATATATAGAGAGGAAGTTGAAATGGAAAAGACATCTTCATACCATCTCATACACTTTCATTTGGAGATTGAATCTTGTAATAATTAGACAAAATTTCTCTTAAATTTATGTTAAGCTTTCTTCAATTGTTGGGTTGTAAGATAATTATGGAAGGCTAAATCCTTCTTTGCTTGGTGTAATTCTTGCCTTTGCCAAGTTCAAGTCTTTGTATGAACCTCTAATCCTTCCTTTTATTAATTAAAGTATTTGCTTTGTTCCTATTGTTCATGTTTAATGGATATGTGTTAGAATTGATCACTCTTGCATATAAATGTTGAACTATTGCATATTCTAAAGCTTGTTGGTCTAATATTGCTTGGAATTTGTAGAAGCATCCTCTAAAGTTGCATACTTTGGTTAAAGTTTGTAACTTTGGAGAAAGTTGATACTTGTATGTCTTAATTATGATGGTTATCTAGTTGTAGACATATTCTAGCATTGCTCACTTGGAATTGTTGCTATTTCTCTAGGAATGTTTAGCATGTTGTAGGTCTTATGCATGTTGTCTTCCTTGAAGGGTTTCATACATGGGTTCATGTATGTAACTACCATCTTGTGAGTAATTTGGGTTAGATAATTAATAGAGGAAGGGAAAGAGGGGATTACAAGCTTGAGTTGGTAATAGGTTGAATTGCACCAAGTCTTTCTCTATATTAAATTTTCTTGCCCACCAAGTGTTTGTGATATTGTCTTGTTAGTGTATCAAGAGTTTCTCTGCCATTTAGAGTTATTGTACAAAAGATATGCTTCTGGAAGATAACTTCTTCCAAATCGTATATATATATTGTTATAATTCTTCAACATTCTTGTATACGGCGACTATTGTCTTGTTTTTAACTATCATCATAACTGTAAGACACCCTCTTAACTCTCAACTCCTTTTTTTGTTCCTAATTCTATAGATCACACATACATAGCTATGTTCTATTATACATATGAAAGTGTATAACCCACAAATTCAATTCATTGAATTATTGAAAGTTGGAGAGGTTCAATCAATATACTTTCGATCTGTTTTCGAGTATCCTTGTCTGGAACACTGAAACCATCACCTTCACGATATACGTGTTGGAAAACACGCGCTATGTTTATGATAAGATTCACGTATGATTGTTGCTTGGTGGAGGCGGTCAATAACTCCTTGTTGATGTTCTTCCAAGTATCACTTATTATCTTCTTCACATGTAACCTAGCCATCTCCTCTGTCGCCTTCGCTTCCACCATGTAACATAAGATAGATGATGGCGAGTCTCCTCTCTCAAGTTCGGCCTGTTTATGTAACATAAAATTTTAGTGAGTAATATGAAATGGTCGGTAAAATAACGAAAACATAATGATTTCCTGTCAAATCTTAGGTAAGAATATTGGTAGTATTAGGTGAGTCTTGAAACTCGAGTGATTTCTGTTTTAAAACTAAAAGTATTGACTAAGTCTTAAGTTGACTCTTTAAAATCCAAAATTTAACTCAAGACTCGAGTCTTAAGTTAAGTTGACTCTTCTAAATTTCCCCTTTCAAATTCTAATAATTGTCTCTCACATTTCTTTCAATATTTCCTTGCAAATAGAGGAAATACTTACCGCTGAAGTTCCTAAATCATTGGAGAGTCGAACTATTATTGACATATTGTAAACGAGATCTTGATCCTCTCGCAGTTTATCTTTCAGCAAATCGGATTCAGAATCAGTAGTACACAGACGGGTGACCAGCGAAAGCAAAGGGCCGGATGAAGTTATCCTTGCATATTCCAGATATTCCTCAAGAGATGGTATATGGTTTGTGTTATACCACCAAGCTTCTGATAGTAGAGCTTTGCAGAAATCAGCCCACTGACGAAAAATGACAGCAAAGAGACATCCAGATTAAGGACCGAATGAAGTTATCCTTGCATATTTCAAATGAAAACACAACTTACTGCAGTTTTCAGGTAGAAGGATATATCACCACAGTCTTTTTCTTTCTGAATCTCATCAGCTATTTCAGCGATAGTTGTTCTCAGGGCCTCGAAGCAAATCTTTATGCATTCAGGAAGTTGCTGTAATTCTTCGGAATCCCATCTACATAGTCATAAATTTAATAACAACATATCATTTAGGATTTTAGTGTGTCATCAATCATGAACTAATAATCAATTTGATACGAACCTCTCCACAGCGATTGTGAATCTTTTTAGTTCATCGAAAGAGCCATATATGTCATAAAGATCGTCTATAACCAGTATAAAAGTTATGACTTTCGTAAGGCTTTTCCTGAGAAGTGCATACTGTGGTTCACATGCGATTCCAACTGTCCACAGGAAACTTTCAACTAATCGGTCTCTAGCGAAGTTAATATTTTCAATAAGCCCAAGATCATTCCACCACCTTAAGATTTGAAGATTAGAAGTTGAGCAATCAAATCAGTAAAAACACATCAGTAGAATATTATGTAACCAAAGACTGAAAATATGCGATTACCTCGACAGCTCTTTAAGTTCTTCTATGAGCATGGCTTGGGTAATGTTGAAATTGAGCTTAGCTAACTCAACTAAAATCTTATTCGTACCGCTATTGTCTTGCTCATAAGCATGAATTTGATTTATGACATCAAACCACACCACTCTGTAGTGACATGGACCTTTCAAAGCATGTGTTATTTGTTTGGAAAGAACGGTGTCATTATCTAAAAACTGATGACTGTCTATGAGATTCTGATACGAAAAGTGCTTTGCTTTCATCAAAATCTCGTCGCCTTCTATTGCTAAATGTGAGGCCTCAAACAGCTCAAGAACTCCTCTAATATGGTCGGAACCAACTTCTTCCTTACACGGAACCATTTTATCCATGAAATCAACACACACATCTGCAAAGCGTAGAATTAGAGGTAATCAAGAGAACAACAAATTAAAAATTACAAGGTTTTTAGAAGATTACCCTCTGAAACATTGTATCCATGCTGTCGAAGAAGCCGGAAACTTAGTGCAGTTTTCAGGATATCTTCCTCGGAACCAGCAGTCAAGTTTGTATTTGAAGCTATGAAATCAAGGGCATCCTTCATATATTCAGTGAAGACAGTGGACAATCCTAATTTCGATATGCTGTCAACAATGTGCACCTTGGACAACTCTGGTTCTTGGCTCAATAAACGCATAAACTCGTCTTTGAGCTTCTCACTCCTTATTTTGTAAGCAACATCCTGCATGAATTGTTTTTGGGTCATTAATAATTTTAATAACATCATCCGGTGCCTAACCGGTGCAGAGTTTCAGTTTGTTGTTGAATGGTCATACTTTATCGACAACCACAGAACATTAAGTACAAGTACAACGCCTCACTCACGAAATCATTAGGGGCCTTTAGGCTTACTATAGTCCATAATAAAGATATATGCGGGCATGCGGCAACTAAACGTCTAAGGAAAGATAGGCTAAAAAGTATTAGAAATCATATCTTACTATGAATCGACTTTGAAGAGACTGAATAAAATCGTAGCTCCAAATGTTTGGTTTATAATTAGCAGAACGACGTTCATGAGTTACATTATAGGCTTTAGTGCTGGTAATTAAGCCGCTTTGTTGTAATAGTGTTTTGTTTTGGTAAAATGTTTTCACGGAAGGGACAGGGAGGGACATAGACGGAAAGGAAATGGAGCGAGGCGGAGGGGAGGGGTGAAGTAGGTATCTCCCGATATAATTTCCGTTCGACTGTTTTGCACGTATAGAATAATTTAAGTCGCCGGAAATTATATGGCTCCTCCCTCCGCACCCTTTTCTTCCAAACACATCCATCTACCTACCTATACACGGTGAATTGCAGGTAAATGTATTAAAATTTAAATGAGTTGTAAGTTATTGCTGCTTCTCATTTGCCACAAATGTTGAGGTTTATATAGGCTCAACTTTCACCTTTTTCCTTGACAAGAATTGTCAGAGACTCAGAGGTGAACAAAATGCAGATATGATATGTTTTTATTCCATGTGTTCTTTATTGTTAAATAGTGAATAGTCGTACTCAGTACTAAAATTTTTGAATAAGTGCTAGTTCAGTCACTAGCAAAGTAAGTACTAAGTACCAAGTCAATTATTAGTGTAATGATTTAAGACGGATGATCTGTCTTGAATCTTAAGACGAGACAAATAGATATCAAAAGATAAAACAAGTTGCTTAGGAAATGTTAAAAGATAAGTTATACTTCCTCCGATCCACACCAAACTCGTCATTCACTTTTTGGAGGTCAAACTTCGAAAAGTTTGACCGTTAATTCACTCAAT
>JAYMSF010002008.1:0-10961 GCA_036897335.1 Silene vulgaris
CGAGGTAATGGAAGGCATCTCTCTAATACAATGTATTTAGACAACATTGCTAGCCTTAGCATTACTTCCAACAAAAATTTACTGCAAATCACTCATACCATTCACCACAAACCTCAGCTACACAGTAAACCTACGACAAAAGTAACTGTCACCTCTTTAGAAGAGAGATAAAGTGACGAAACTGAAATTAGGGTTTTCATAAATCTTGATAAATTGATTTTATTACAGAAAATTTAGGAATTTCAAGAACACATATAATAATTATGGCGGATGTAATACTACACATATATGATGTAACAAATAGTGGTTCTGAAAAGACGAATAATACGATTACAAACATCAATAAGTTCTTCAAAGATGGTATTGGTTTAGGTGGAATCTTTCATAGTGCTGTTCAGGTTGAATTTTCTTCCTGTTTTGCGTTTAATTTCAAGTTTTTTTGTGTTTTAGATCTAGGGTTTTAGTTGGTTGATCTGGGTTTTTAATTTAATTGCATTTGTATTGTTAATGTGTGATTAATGTGTAAAGAGATAGAGATCTTGTGTTTTAGTTGCTTTAGATTATGTATTAATTACATTTGTAGTGTATTCTTTCGCGGTTCCATTTGATTGTTTACGTTTATCGAATTATGTAGGAGATGATTAAATGAAACAGAGGAAGAATGTGTGATTGATATGTTGGAGATCTGTGGTAATGACTTTAGAGCAGTAGTTGTAGTAGTAGTAGTTCAATTTCATGGTTAAATTCGCGGAAATCGGGTTTGTGAGTTTGGTGGCCTTGGGACCTGTAAGATGTAAAGTTTTTTGCTGAAAGCTTTTCACCATTTAAGGCTGTTGATTCTTGGAAGGTGTATTGGTGCACCATAGAGAAACCTTTTGCGGTAATAAAAGTGATTATCGAATTGCCAGATTTAGAGTAGAAAGACAAAGATGATGGTTTATGGCTATTTCGATGTGAGATGTTAGGGATCATAAGTTTTGCTAGTTGAGTCACAGTATCGCAGTAAACAGTAGATATATGAATCGGCAAATTAGAGTATAGCCTGCTACTTACGTAGTGTTGGCACTGTTGGGTGATGTCCAGAGAGAATACTCGTTGATGAGACGTGCAAGTAGAATACTCAATACTTAATTAAGAGAGTCCAGAAGAGAAAACATGGGAACTAAGGGTGTTGATGACTTGATGCAATGTGTAGGGTATGATATGAGTTAGCTTAGTGAGAACATGAAGAAGCTTTAATGTTTAGTTCATCAGAGAGACATAGACCTACCTATTAAGTACTCCCTCCATCCCTTTTGTATTGTCCTCTTTCTATTTCGGGAGGATTTAAGGGAAAGTGATGAACTGCCCACTCTTCGTCTTTAATAAAGACAGTTGAGATAATGTCATTGTGGTGGAGATGGTAGTAGTTAATTATCTAGGGGCACTATTGCATGATCAAATTTTTCCCTTACTAAATTTAGAAAGAGAACAATATATTTGGGTTATTTTTTTGGGGTGAAACGGGAAATAAAATTGAGATGGAGGGAGTACTAACTAGCGTGTTCAGCTAATTCAGCCAATTATATGTCATAAACTTATGGGTTGTTTTATTCTAATCTAGTCTTCATAATTGTATTACACAGCCAACTTTGAGGTCCTGCTGTGTGGAAGGCTGGAAGGCTTTCCCTTCTCTTACTTCTTGTTTGTATCCCTGATTTCCAGAGTACATGGTGTCAAAAGTTTTCATTTGCTTTCGGAGTTCCCACTTTCCATTTTCGTGATCTATCAAATTGCTAATTCCTAACACCCATGAACTTAGCATAAGTGGTATTATTATGGCCATTTCCATTTTTGCATTAAAAATTCGAAGATGCTGCTTACCTGGTGTTGTGCTACTTATGGGTCTGTAAATACTCTTCTACTAGTAATGGAAGTATGGAACTAATATCACCAAATATATAGAGTACTTTTTTACTTTATGTTCGAGCAAATAAGTCCATTTTAAGATGTATCTTGTGTTAACATGCATTAACGCCTAGGAAATAAAAATGTGCATTTTTCAATACTAAGGAATTTTCTTATGCTGTAAGCTTTATATTATATGTATATAAAATGATCAAGTACGTGACAGAATGTATATCTTCATGTTGATAGGTATTTGGAGACGATGAATGGTCCTTTGGGTACTGTGAACAAGGAACTGGCGTCTTTAGCTGCCCTATTACTAAAAATCCCATGTATACATACCGTGAGAAGATTCTGCTTGGACAAACTAATCTGTCTATTTTCAAGGTTAATCAGATTTTGAGAGAGCTTAGCAGAGAATGGCCTGGAGTTTCTTACGATTTGCTATCAAGAAACTGTAATCATTTCTGTGATGAGTTATGCGAAAGACTGGGTGTCCCAAAACTTCCAGGTATAACATTGTTGCCCTTGCTTTTTTGTAATATAAACGAATGCAAATATGTGATGAGTTGCTTATATTACTGGATCATGTTATCTTGGGATGGGCTCGTGAAGTTGATATAAATGAGGCTGCACATCTTTGTTACAGTGGAAACAATTATACCTCTGTACATCTACGTGACGAAGGGGTTTAGAGATTAACTTCTCGAATTTATCATCATGGTAGCACTGTAGTATTGTTTTGACATTTCGGTGGATGCTTCAATTCATTTTTTCGTCCATCCTCTGCCCGTGGGATGGAAGTGGATGTACTTGCTTAAATTTTCTTGCTCTTTCTTGTCTTGGAGGAGATTCAAGGGAGCTCAGCTGATTAGAGGATCTTTTTCCCTGGTGTATTTGTAGGTCATGGATAGTTTTGTGTGGATTTGGAAGGAGTACATTTTTTAGAAATCTGTTGCTTCTTTGATTCAGAACTGCTCATGCATTAGTGGGGCTAGTTTTAACCTTTAACATACCTAAGCCTCTTCTTGGAGATGCTGCATCATGTCTGTTACTTATGTATCGTCATTAGCTTTCTGTGGCTATTGTATCAGTTGTATGTAGCATTTGGAAATATAAATTCTAATATATTTTGAGGCAAATTTTAAAATTTCTTGCAACACCTTGAAAGGCCATTGCTTTGGATTCACAATTTCTTTGTATTAAATGAGGCTTTCCTGATTATGTGCTTCATTTCTTCCCTTCTGTTCTTTATTCCTTGGCTTTTGTTGTTCTTCTTTCCTAGGATGACCTAGGGTTGGATCAGCATGCTACTGGTTTATAGGGTAGGATTAGTATGATGCTAAGACACTGATTCACAATGCAAACTACTAAATACAAATGGCCATTGTTATGCAGGTTGGGTAAACCGATTTGCCAATGCAGGTGATGCTGCTGTGGAGATAGCAGGAAACACTGCATATCGTGTAAGATGTCTGCTTTAAGTTGCCATCACTTTTATGTCTGGGGATTTGCATAGTTGTATGCATAGTTGGTTCTTGGGAAACACTGCATATCATGTTAGGTGTCTGCTTTAAGTTGCCATCATTTTTATGTTTGGGGACTTGCATAGTTCCATGCATAGTTGCTCCTCATATGTTCACGTATTTGGTTTTACGTGAGTATATAAGGCAGAGGTTGAATCAAGAGGAGATTCTGCAGAATGATGGAGGTTTAATAGGGGAATTTTTCAGAAGGATATAGCTTATATATCTGGTAGTGGGATTTAAACTGTTTGTTCAGTTCAAATGCTGTTGGTAACACGGATTAATGAAGTTGGTGCTAAAAGCAGTGAAAACCCATTAGAGAGTGAGTAAGAGATAAATAGCCTTTTGGTATTTTGTTAGCTGGGGTTAAATATTTCAAAAGTCTTGTAGAGTCTGGACTGTAACTGAACACAGGCCTATCTTCGGCTCCTTATCTATGTACATAACATAACAGTGCTTGAAATTATGGTATTAAAACTAGGCCACTACACTAAATTGCAACTGAGTTGTCAGGTTTTGAAGATTTTTGAGGCCTTTCATCGAGGCGACATTGACCTCTTTTTTATAGCCACGACTGATCTCGAGATCATATTTATGCTTGTAGTATTGAACATCCTGGAAACCAATACTTAGCAATCTCAATCATTCTAAATCTGTGATTCGTATTTCTAATACTTCATGCACCTGCTATCTTGTCATAACTTGGTGGATCTTTGGTGTGATTGCAGTTAAAACAAGCTAAAACGGAGATAGTATCAGCGAGCAAGGTTGCATACCGGTTCCTGCAAGGCATTGCCACCAATTCCAACTCACAAGTATCAACGACAGAAAGCCCCAGCCCCAACGGAACATCGCCTAGATTTCAGATGTCTTGGTTTAAGAATATAATTCCAGCTGGCGATAAACCATCCAGTAGCTCAGTACTCGAAGGCCCAAACCAGGAGGTGATTCGGCAACAGCACCGAGATGATGATGACGACGACGGTGCAACTCTTCTTAGGCAGAACGGTCATCATGGTAGTTGATTAGCTTATTATATTGCTGGAGTGAAAAGGGGGAGGGTAGAGGAACAGTTTCGTATCCTTGAGATGTTCATCTCTTTTCTGTAGTGTTCTATCATAGGCCTCAACTGTATCAAGTACAATGTCAAAGATGGTAATTGAACTGTTCCTTCTCTGTATCTGCCGCTTGTTCTTGTTTGATTGAACGTAGCGATTTTTGACACGCTATCAGGAGTAACTCGTATGTTCTGTATAAATTTTCTATTCAATACATTTCCGATATATGGAATAATCATTAAATTTCAAAGAAAAATACATGTATAAGTGTATAGCCATCACAAGGAGTAGTTCAAGTTATCGGGATACATTGCTTAATTGTGACAAGGATGAGAATTATATATTCAAGAAGTTTCTGTTGATGCATGAGATGGCAAAGGAAATGTAGCATGCATTGATGCCCATGGGCCGTGACTGGTGATTACGATTTCTCAGGGTCTCCACTAGAAGTAGAGCAGCTACTAGAAGAAGCTGAAAAAGGGTCGTCTCTGCAAAACGGAGCACAAGAAGGTTTGACGAAATTGAAAATTTTCACAAATTCCTCGAGAAATTGTTGCTGCCAAACGAAGCACAAGATAATACGAGTAATAACAGCCTTGACTCCTTGAGGATTCCTGGACAGAATTCGACCTGAACAACCAACCGAGTGATGAGTTTATGAATGTAAATCTTGATATCAGTTCGCTTCCACCTTTACCAGCTTTCTAGTTTTGTTTCCGTTATTATTTTCACTTAAAGCCATTGCATCATGAGGATATTCATGTGAGATAACTTTAAATATTTCCTTTGTCCAAGTTAAGTATCCTTCATGCTCTTATGTTGGGTATGATGAATAGATGAATTTGTACATACCGCAAGAGCAAGTTATCTCGTGGGATCGCAATGAATATCGGTCCAAAAACAAATATAAGCAACTGTATATCAGGGGGATCACATGACATCCTCCAACTACCTGCCTTTTGGGCACAACTAAACACAGATACCTGTAAGTATAAGAAGAGTACAGGACCGAGACTATCTTACACGGATTTCAAGTTAATTTGACATGTAAGACTAATATAGGCAGGAAGTAAATTTTGAGAGAGACTAATATAGCAAGACAATATGAAACGATAAGTTCAACACAGATAAGTTCTGCAGCAGAAGAACAATAACATTAACAGTTTGAGCATTATAGTCCGGCCAAATCTCACACACCACTCATCCTAAGCACAACACAACTTACAGAATCAACGGGAAATACAGGAACATAGTAACAGTCTATGAGCATTACTGTCTGGGATCTCAGTATCGGTTGAAGTAAACAGGGACGTCAACCTGCGTCTCTTCTCTGATCTGGAGGGCTGCAACAGCCTGAGCTGCAATAAGGCCAGCTGAAAAGTCATCATAACTCCAACCTCCATCCTCGAAACGTGTTAACTGCATGTTTTTCTTAAATGGATGATTGAACTCTCCAACATGGGTCCATTCACAGCCATGTCCATAGGCGTCAGGAAACCAACCCATATTCTCAACAGAACATCTCTTCAAGTTTTGACGGGGAAAGGCAGGCCCGTCCATGAAAAGTCCAATATTTGGGGCATGATGCCAATCACCAAGGTTACGGCCTTCTTTCAGGACAATCCTAGGATCATCGGAATCTTCTCCTATCAATACATGAAGAGCAACTGCTTCAGCAATGGCAGCCCCTTCTTCATCCAGCCGCTCTTGCTCTTCTTTCTTTTGTTGTTTTTTCTTCTCCAGTTCAGACCGAATCGCTGCTGACGTGGCCAATGCTTTCTCCAGCCGCCTCCTCTTTTTCTCGGCCTGCTTGATGCGATCTAACTCATCCTTCACCTGCTTCTTTTTCACCTTTTTAACTTGAGGGCTTTTCACGGAATCCATGATTACCCCCTAGTGATAATAACTCTCTGCACTGTTAAGTATGCTAGCTTGACTTCTTTCAGTAATAACTACAATATGAAGTATGTATGTAATGTCGGACTGTCTCTCCTTATTTCTTCATTTTGGGAAAGTTCCTTCCTTTACCTTTCCTTTTCTAAGTATCGCTTTTTTTTTTGTTTTTTTCTATATATGTCTAAGTACTCGCTTTAGTTTATCTATATGTAACTATTGGCGGGTCACTGTAATGCGCTACACCCACTCAGGTCCGTAATTATACCTTATTGTACGCACGGTGCAGTCCCAGACAGAGATAATGAGGGAAAGACAAAGAGCAAACTGATAAGCACCAACCAATTCATTTCTTGGCAACATTGTCCCCGATTTTCCACAACCATTGCATTTACCCATTTGCCGTGTGACACCAAGTTTATAGCCGGTTTGAACTTCAACTGATGGCAGTCTAGGTCAAAGAGCAGTTACATGACCGAATCACTGCAGTTGCCAGAAGAAACATCGAAAGTCAGGAGATTCAGGACCACAAGCAACTGAAGCTTATAATACTTGCAAGAAGAAGGCAACAAAAATGTAGAATCGGGAACAATAAGAAACCAACAGGGGGAACAATAAGAAACCAACAGGTCCACCAACCTTAACTATAAATACAGTTTCCACTTTCCAGTGGACTCGTAATTCATTTTTTTGGGTCAAGTATTGGAAATAAATAATACCTAGTACATGTAATGAGAATAGACGATAATAGATGCATTGGCAGAGGAAAAAAACCCACAAACGAAGGGCATTTAATAGACCTTGAACTATTCGAATATAAAAATGTCATTGGCTTTGATAATGATAAAGATAAGAACTTGTCTAGCCCACTAAACAATCGCAGCGATACAGTAGTAGTCATTGACTTACATCACAAGCTTAACCGTTGGCTACAGCCTTACTGTAAAGGCATGACCTTAAGTATCACATTTACATAATTGCTGAAGGCAACATAACAATTACAACAATTATCCAGACAACACGACACAGGCCACGTCTTTTGAATTATAAGACCTTCCCTCAAATCAGGTCACAATGTCAGAAATCCTAATTGAATTATAGCTCTATTCAGGAGCTCAACCCACCAATATCAATTTATAAACTTCTCCGCGATCAAAGGCTATCATTATGGCTATCCAAGAAAAGCAAATAATATAAACCTAAGGAAGCCAATTATTCGAAGGATCACACACTATAACGACTTTGGGCTCTAATTAGCTCACTACAATAGCAAAGTTTTCTGCAATCAGTGTTGATCACACTCGGCTGATCAGGTTTTCTCTATAGCTCAGACTCCATACATGACACAACAAGTGTCATACACACACATATTAAAGTTCAGACAATAGCCTATAAGATATGCGTAGCCAAGACTAACATACTAAGGTTCAACCCAAAAGCCCCTTCAAATTAAGCCTAATAAAAAGAGATTTTTCATGGAAGACACAGATCAAAGCTTCATTTTTTTTTTACCTGATCATACTAAATTTTATAAAAATGATCATAGTACTTCCCTCCGTTCCATTCATTTGTTTGGCTTTCTTATTCTCCGTTAGGGGTATTTTAATCAAACATAAACAAATGAATCGAGCAGAGCGAGTATCCGAATTCCTCGTCATATCCTAGGGTATTTCCCTTACTTCTCATCTCCATATTTCCAAAATGTCAACAACTTTCAACACACACCAAATTACCATTACACTTCAACTCTACAAATAGCTAGAACCACTCAATTATGATATAAATTGAGTTAAAAATCCAATTATCAACACATAAATCATAAGATTCATCCCAAAATTAACACAAAAACCCTCAATTCCAACCCATTCATACCCTAACAAATAAGATCCAACATACCCAGATACAAATAATCAACAATTACACCCAAAAAAAGCTCAATTTCACAAATTAACATCAAATAAGAAATACCCATCAAGCTAAATCATCAAATTTGCAACAATTCAATCAAAAAACAGCAATTAAATAACATAAATCATCATAAAACAAAGTTAAAACTTGAAGAAGATTGTACCTTTAATTGAATCCAAAGATTTGATTTAAATCCCAATTATAATTTAATTACATCCGATCTAAAAACAACCCAATTCAGGAGATTAAATTATGAGAAAGAAGAAAAAAAATGGGGAGAGAGAAAGAAAAAGTCAGAAATTGTGAGGAAAAAGATGATATAAACTGACGATCACATGAATAATTGAGGGGTAATTTGGTAATTGCATAACTTATTTAGAGGACACGTGTTAAAAGGTGATTGGGTGATGTGAAAGTTGGATCTTAAGCCACACGTGTCATGTTGTTGGTATGCCAACCATCCAACTAAGGCAAGATTTTAAGGCAAGGTAAGTGGGACCCATGGTGGAAACATTTTGCTAATTTGCTACTTGATTAAGGACATCTTGACCATTCATATTGTGGAAAATTGTGATGGTGAGATAAGGTGATGAATGTTGAATGGTGTTAGATTTGTGTAGGGTTGTTGGTGGTTTGGCACATTTTTGGTTTGATGTTGATTTTAATGCTTTAAATTAAGTAAATTGGAATGGTTTTGTGGTTTAATTTGCTGTTAGTTGAGGTTTACAAATTGGATTTGAGGTTTTGGTGTTCAAATTTGGTAGGGTGGGAATTAAGTTGGGGATTTAATTAGTGGTCGAGGTTTACAACTTAGATTAGAGGTTTTTTCATCATGTGATTAGGTTACAAGATACAACATTAATTTGGTCACAAGAGCAAAACTAATGGTGTTGAAGCGGGGTTTGATCATTGATATGGAGCGTAAATTTCCCCGGCTCATTATTCAAACGGACTCGTAAGTCGTTGAGGATTTTATCAATAACGAACAGCAGTACTCTTTGGCTCACTTACACTTGATTCAAATATGCAAATCCTTCTTGAATGACACAGAATGACAGGTGCGAATTCAACATGTGTATCGGGAAGCCAATGTGTGTGCAAATTCATTAGCTAATCCTGGAGTGAGGCGAAATCAACAACTACTTATTTAGGAGGTGTCGGACATGTCGGCGCAACTGTTCCATCTAATTCAACAAGATATGGGAGGTGTCACTAGGCCTAGTTATGTTCCTTTTAATGCTTTTTAGTTACTAGTCGTGTCTCCGCGAGCGATGCGCGCGGAGCTTCAAGATATGATGTGCACTTTCGTTAAATCTATTATCGAAACTAATATGGATAATTGAAGTGCACGTAATGTATGTAAACAAAACGCTTATTTCTTTTGTTTATCTATGTAATGAATTTGTATAGTATTCCAATCCGTATTCTAGGAGTGTATAAGAAATAACTTAATTTATTTTAGAAGTGTGTAAGTACTGATATTCGTAAATGAAGTGCACGTAAGTTGGAATGCATAACTATGCAAATTAATGAAAGATATAGTTTTAAAACAATAGAAGGTACAATATTGCTTATTTGATAGTCCATAATGAAGTGTCAATACAAAGTTGGTCTTAATCTATTAAACCATTCAATGGAGTTAGGGTGCAAAGAGTAATATTTATACGGCTGTAGTTGCATACACTATTAGCATGAGCGAGTGTTCTCCCTGCGTGTTTCAATAATTGAGGTACTTTTCTATGTGTTGGTGTATAGGTGAAGTAGCATCTATTAATCTTTGAAGCAACCCATAAATACAGTCAGCCTTCACAACTGACCCTGCAAGCCTATTTCATTCTCAACCAAAAGAAATAGACTGATAAAGATAAAATTTAATGCCAAGGCAACAACTTTTAAGAAATAAAATTGCACTGCAAAGAATTGAAGAGGCGAAAGTTTAGGATAATGTTATAATTAACAATTACATAGTCATAGAGATGACACAAGCATAGCGTTCCCACTATTTTATTAAGGCACGTGAGGCACCCAAGTATAAAAGACTCAAATGGTGTCAAGACAAATAATGGATAAAAATGGTGTCAAAACAAATAATGCATAAAAATGGAAGAAATTCCACATTTTCAACATCATGTCCACTATTAACATGCCTTGACGGTTTCTTTGACTTCCTTTATTTTGTGAGGTGTTCGACCTGTTTTGAGAACAACTACTGAGTATTCAGGAGCCTTCCATAACCAACCCCTAAGGGTTTAATCTTATAAACAGCAAACTCTAAAACCGGCTAAAAAGAAATGGTCCACGAAATCATATAAGCATGGGAGTAAACAAAGCAAGAGACAAATTTAAGTAGCATACCAAGGTCAAGGCAAGACATTGGAAAGTTTCATTGCGTCCAATGATATCATTGCGTACGGTATTTATAGCAAGCCGCAAGAAATCGTGATTCTCGTTCAGCAAACATGATGTGACTATGTAACCCACCTGCAGTAATAATGAAAGATACTTCATATACTAAAGACCATCCCCAAGCAGAAGGTCGCCTTAATCGGGTTACCAAAATTTTTCCTCTTAATCACACCTTATTAATCTTGACCCACTTTTATACTCCCAAACAGAAGGTCACGACCTGGGTCACCAACCCAATCATTTTTCCACTTTCCAATATTTCCAATCATTTTTCCACTTTCCA